>JAYXIM010050931.1:0-86071 GCA_037575425.1 Anastrepha fraterculus
TTTGCCATTATATTTTAAAAATGATTTCGGGCAAGTGGCCGCCGCGGCTGGCTCGAATAAATTCCAGCCGAGAGGCCCAATTTTCGACCACTTTTTGCAGCAATTGGGGCCGTATGTCAGCAATAACGCGCCGAATATTCTCTTCCAAGACGTCAATCGTCTCGGGACTATCTGCGTAGACAAGCGACTTCACATAGCCCCACAAGAAATAGTCCAGCGGTGTTATATCGCACGATCTTGGAGGCCACGCCCCAGGTCCACGGCGCGAGATAATGCGCTCACCAAAAGTTTCCTTCAATAAATCGATTGTTGCGTTGGCTGTATGGCATGTAGCGCCGTCTTGTTGGAACCAAAGGTCGTCCACATCAACATCGTCCAATTCAGGCACGAAAAAGTCATTAATCATGGCTCTATAGCGCTCTCCCAACACAACGGATTTCTGTAGAACCAAGGACATCAATTTGTATAAATCCTTCGTCACAGTATTTCCTTCCAAAGAGGAATGGGATAACGGGCTCATTGTTAAGATAAATAAAGTAAACATCTACACAGATGGCTCAAAACTGGATAACAAAGTAGGTGGAGGGGTCTACTCCGACAAACTCGGAGTATGCCAATCATTCCGCTTACCTGATCATTGCAGTGTATTTCAGGCGGAAGTCACTGCCATAAAAGAGGGGCTTAAAGAAATAAAAACGAGAGTATTATCCACAAATGAAGTCTTCATTTACTCGGACAGTCAAGCAGCAATAAAAGCGCTGGAATCAAAAACACACTCGTCAAAAACAGTTCTAGAATGTTTTAAACTACTAGATGACGTATCTAAGTGCTACAAGGTGCACCTTATCTGGGTACCGGGCCACAGAGACATTCCAGGAAATTGTAAGGCGGATGAACTTGCAAGAGCCGGTACAACGCTCGATCTCGAACCGGATAAGGAACTGCTACCCATACCTATAGCCACTTGTAAATTACTTATAGACAGGGAAACCATCAAAAAGGTAAATACAATCTGGCAAAACCTCACAACTTGCGAACTAAGCAGACAGACATGGCCGAACTGGAACAGCGGTCGATCGAAGATCTTGCTAAGATTCAACAGGGAATCTATAAGAAAAATGATAGGTGTTTTAACAGGTCATTGTTTAATAGGCAGTATAGGCAGCCACGCTAGAAGGTTAGGACTACCTTACTTCGATTTCTGTAGAAGCTGTCTAAATACAGAAGAAGAGGAAACAGTCAGACACCTTTTATGTGAGTGTGAAAGCCTAGCTAGGAGAAGGCTGCGCACCCTCGATACAGCATTTTTAACCGATGTAGCGGATATAGCCCATCTAAAGCTAACGAAGCTCTGCTCGTTTATTAAAGCAACCGGATGGTTTGAAAGGGAACACGTAGAGTAAGGATAAGCTCCAGTGGCATCACAATGGACCTGCCGAAGGTCTAAGTGCGTCTTACGACAACCACCCTACCTACCTACCTAGGATCACTGCTATATTTTGCGCTATTCGTTCCTCAAAAGACATTGCGACTTATGGCATTAGTTGGCTTAGTAGAAGGCTCTAATTCAGCTGAGACAAGATTATTATAAAAGAAAATTATCAAAATCCTTTGTGATAATCCATTAGCAAAGATTTGGTGCCGAAGGGCTAGAATCTACAGTATATCCTACTATACTCGATAGGAATGCCAGAGAGGGAGACCTTTTTTCTTCTTTTTACTCATATTTACTTTAACTACTTATGCTTGCTCTTGATTATCTGCGAGTGCTTTTGAGCACCTTTGCGCACCCTTGCTTTCGACAACTGCATTAATTCCCCCAAAAAGCTGACACTAGCAACATTGGCAACACTGCTGGAAGCGAAGAAGCCAGCTATTGCGGCAAAGTTTGTAAGCTTTACTACCACACACTCGCACACATATACACCCACATTTAGTGAAGTGAAGCAATACATACATAAATATTCATTCACAGACTCATCTGGATGTAGCGGTGCACAAAGCAAAAAGGATATCCCAACAAAAACTGGTTGACAGTGCGTATGAAAGGCGACAAAAGAAAAAGCCAATTTAAATTAAGCGCCACAACTGTCAAAGAAGTGAGATAAAACTCATTAAAGACGAAAGCTGTTGGTGTCTACAACGTAAATGTAAATATTGTAGAACTCCAGAAGCATAAATACATACTTACTAGCATACATTCTCGCATACATATATACATATATACATACGTATTCACTTCAACACATACATACATACATATGTATGCTCAGTGCAATGCCTGTTAAAATTTAGCATAAAGTGCAGGATGTGCGGGCAAATGTCGTCAAAGTTTACGTGTTTAATATGCTGGCTGGCAGGCTGGTTGACTGGCTAACTGACAGAGTGGCTGACTGACTGATGGACTGAGTGACTGTTGCTTTGTAGCTGCTTTATTTGAGGCGCTGGCGCTCATTTTTTGACACAAAAGTTTTCATTTGTTTTATTAACTTTGCTTCGGGTCGTCGTCGTCGTCGTTGGTTATGCTTCATTAAAACGCCGTTTATAAAGTGACGACCCGGCATATCTTGATTTTGTGTTACAAGTGACTACCAACCAAATGCGTACTTTCAGCAGAACGCTCCCCTCCTCTCTCTCGCTAACGCAATATGGGCGCGCTGAAAATTCGACGAGCTGGCGGAATGTCATTGATCATGCGCGCGTGTGCCTACGCGTTTGTGCTAAGCATAAATAAATTGTAATTTAAAATACCGTAAAAAAATAAAACAAGCAATGAATGCGCTTTGGAAAAATCAAATCAACAACTGTTGGACGTATCGCCACTGAGCGCCGCTGGGCACATGAAATTATGACAGTGTGAAATGTATTTTAGATTTACGAACGCCGATAAGCCACGATAAGGCATTGTGTCTAAAAATTTAAATTCACTGCCTCAACTGGAAAAAGGGACTTGCAAAAAAAGAAGAGAAAAATTAACAAAAACTTAATAAAGATTTTTTATAACTGCTGCTCACTATTGTCCATTCGTTTACAAGCATTCGCTGGTTATACAAAACGTTTTAAAACGCATTTATGGCCTTTGAGTAAAATTATTAGTCGTCAACAATATTGTCGCAATTGTTGTGCTGGCTTTTGTTGTACTTCAAGCGTACGTGCTTCACACCTTTCTCACCAGTTTGCTGCAAGTTGCAAGCCCATTGGCTTCATTGGGTCTTGAGTTTGAATGAAAATAAGTTTTATCACCACGGCACTCCCCCTTATTTGACCAAAAACTTAAATTCAATTAAGTTCTGAAAATTCTCCCAGCGATTTCTTTCATTATAAATTATTATTACTTTTGCTACAATAATGTATTTCCGTTAATTGTGTCCAGCGGCGTTGAGATTGCTTGCCAGCATGCGAAGAATATATCCGTTCATACAACAAAGTGGAAGTGACGCATACCAGAAAATTGGGAATGTTTGGTTTGCCAGCTGATACTTGGGCATCTTAGATTGGGTAGGGTAAAAGAAAAGGCAACAAGCTGTCCACAAATGTTTTTTTTTTAAGAACACTTTTATTGCAAGCTGTAAGAAATATTTATGGAATAACTTATCAGTGGCTTCCAAAAAAAGGTTTTTTTCTCAATTTTTTTGGAGGCGAAAAAAACGACACACAGGAATAATCTTTTGCATTTATTTGAAGGCATGATTGAAGAGTAATAAACATTTTTTTAACATAAATAAGAAAACAAAATGGCGGACATATAAGGGATCTCGCACAGCTTCTCGTTGCGCGCTAGTAAAACGGCATTAAGATTGCGGTCGTAGTTTTCAGCTGAAACACAAAAGAAAAATATTGTCTTATTCAGAAGGCTTCCCCCCCGCATATAATAGACTACTCTTGTATAAAAATATGAAAAAATGAATACACAATTAAATATTGAAATCAAGTGATTTTTTCTCAATTTTTTTTTTCAAAAAAGTTGTTAAATAACATTAAAAAATGATTTAGTTTTTGTATTTTGTTAGTTAATTAGTTGCGCATTTTAATTATCTTTATATAGATTATCGGTTTGAAGTGATAACTTTCGTCGTTGTTTTTAATCTTACACGCCATTTTCTAAAACAGGGGTTTTGAGAAAACGTGTTTCAAAGTTTTCAGAATGTAGACAGTAACGCGTTGTTGACCATATAATGAACAAAAGTTTTAGATGCTCATGAAGACAATCAAAATTAAGTTAATCTTAAATGGAAAATACCACAATTTGGTGTTTTTTGTTTCTGAAACTTTAATGCTAAAATAATTGCCAACCTTTTCCAATTACCTACAAACGCACTGCCAGTTTAATATTTTAAAGCTTAAATTATGATTTGAATATAAATTTGAAAGTACGCATTCTAAATATCCACCAGTGGCTCGGCATGAATCTTAAAAATTCCAATTTTCAACTATTTTGGTTAAGGGTACAACTTCGATGGGATATACAGAACTATTATGCATTGAGCTATTTCCATTTTGGCAGCAACATTTTTCAGTGTGATGCTATTAAAATACGTCATCTCTTTAAGAATCTTCAATGAATCTCCATTCAACACAACTGATATAAAAAAAGCCATTTATGTTGCTCAGATAAAGCAAATAAATGCATTCTCTGCGCTCAATAGAACACCTCAATGAGTTACTTAGACGCCTTGTTCGTTTTTCCCCCAAACACCTTTGCATTCACCCATTCTGCGTCTTTATATTACTTACACACAAATACACTTACATATCGACCCAACGTTGGTCAAAGAACTTTGCTATTTGTTGGCGTGACAAAGCGTGTTGAGCAGCGTATTTGGTGCAAAAGGCAGTGAGAGTGTGTTGCGTTCAAGATTCGTGCGCTATCTGCTTGCACCTGAACTTGTGGCACTCAAGACGAAGGTGAACGCTGGCTTGTCTTGTGCGCCTTCTCACATTCACTGTTGCACTACGCAACTCCTTTCTTCAAGTCTGCGTTTCTTCATTTTTTTTATACACCGACAGATCCTCTTCATCTTCTTGACTGTCTTCTAACAAATAAGCTGACAAACAGCTTTTCATATCTCATTCAAAGTAAACTTACAGCAGCCACAGCAACCGCAGTAGCTGATGGAGCAGCAGCAGCAGCAGCAGCAACGGCAACAGCAGCAAGTAGCACCTCAAGAAATTTATGAAAGGAAGCAGCTAATAGTTTCGACGGTAGACAGATATGAGTATTACATTATATTTTGCAAGTGTGTGTGTGTATGTGTGTGTAATGCTGATAAAGTAAGGTAAGAAAGGAGTCTGCCGATGGCGTTGCAGACAATTGCGCACCTTCGCCTTGGCGGTTAAAGTCGCACACTCTGCACTATGCCACAATCTTACATATATTTATTTGCACTGCAGCCACTTATATAAGGAGACTTGCACACACACACACACATACTCCCATGCATATTCACTCAATTCACAGTTGCGAGTAAAAGTTTTCACCGTCAAGTTACAACTTGCAATTTGCGCCTTTCAAAATTGCACCAAACTTGCTAACCAACTAACCAACCAACCAACCGATGCGTCTGGATTGCCAGTTTGGCTGTTCAGCTGTTTGCCTACTTGATTGGTTGGTTGTTGGGTTTTCCGCTTGCCTGAGTTGGTTAGTGGTGCCCACAAACCATTATTTAAGTGTCCTTGGGGAACTTTCCTCTTATGATGCGCGTGTGTGAGTGTATTTATGAATTTGTCAACATGTCAGAGCAGCCATTCGAGCAGATCGTCAGCCAGTGAGTCGTGACAGAAACTTGAGTATGTCGCTGAAAGTTTGTTGATTTAATGTTAAATTCATATCTGTCTGTATATTATATATATATATATATATATATATATAAATGTACACTTCTCGAAATGTTAAATATTTGTTTGAGACTAATGACACAATCAAATGTGTTTTCCAATTTTCAATAATTCTAATTGTGATAGAATAACGTAGGTGGATGCTTCGTATTCGGAAACGCTAAAAGAATCCCTTTCAACAGATTTAAATTTCTTTCGCCAAAAAAGCAGCGATTTTATGTTTTTTATTTCTTAGTAGTTTGTTTCAGAAAAATACCTAAGAAGAACGCGTGGGCAAATACCTCGGATCTGGGTTCATAGTCCACTGCCAATTGTGGATTCAGAATCAAATTATCGTTTAATCTATAGCATAACTAGCCCGTACCCGTGTGTTCTTCCAGGTGTTTGGCCGAGCTCCTCCTCCCATTTGGGGCGTGCGCCTTGCTGCTGTTTCACAAATGGAGGGGCCTATAGTTTTAAGCCGATTTCGAACGGCAAATGGCTTAGGATTGGGTTGTTTAATTTACTCAAAAACGTCACAAAACTGAGTATACGTCTATCTGCTGCACCTATCAGGTTCAACTGACAGCAATAAGAAAGGTCATCCTTAAACTCAAGTATTATTTCAACCAATTATATTTTAAAGCTTACTTCAAAAGTTGCCATTATACTTCTGCAGGTCTCCTTGAAGGGAGGGATTAATGAGGTAAAACTCTGAAGGCGCTATGGGTTTTCCCTCCCTAGAAGTTGTACCGAGCTAAATGCGGTCTAAGTCATCACGAGTCTATTCTATCTCGCTCGTATCTCTTTACAGTCAGTTGTTGGTGTAATAACCGAACACTATATAATCGAACACGTGGATGGACTTCCCATCATATGACCTTAAGGTAGCTGATTTAAGTGCCAAAGCAGTCAACTTAAACTAACCTCGTAATAGCCTACGTCTGTGCACGGCGCTCGACTTTTTTCAACTATTTGCTCGTTAAAATATTTCTAAACCCATTCGCTTCTTGATATCTTTCTGTTCCCATCTACTTTATTGCCTCTAGACAGTACAATGTGGCACCCTGCAATCCCGGGCAAAGCCTTTTTGCTATCGATACGCATTTTTCCTTTTTTCTCGGACAGCCTAGTTAGTACGAAGGAGAAAGAAGTCGAATATCGTGTTTTAAAAAGCATCGCTTCTCAAAGATCGTTAGAAACTGAACTAGGTATAATTTCCTCTGACCAGCCGTATGAAACAATCACTTTATTGAGGCCTGGGAGGATACACCATGTTAAAGGGTCTCGAGCATGTTTTTAAAAGTTGATGTGGTGAATATTAAACTAGCCATCGTGTTATCTTAAGAGTGCTGCTGGGGTCCTTAGGTTAGGTTAAATGGCTGCCCTTGCGAGGGGCCCACTTAGACAAAAATATAAAATTTGTCGGTTGTGATACCATACAAGGGGAGCGGAGGAGAACAGGAGAGGTAGAGGAACCAGGCAGAACCCAGGGCTTGGATTAGAGGATTTGAGGATGACGACCAACAGTGGCGATATACGTATGTGTTAACCGCTTCAAGCTGCTGATGAATTTCATCAGATGTTTGATATTTAAACTCGCATTATCCTCCAAAAAGTCAAAGCCTAGCTATTTTAATCTTAGCCTGACGAGAGCAGGGTAGTTGAGAATAAGGTGTTGAGATGAATCCACCTCATACTCCAGGCAGCTTCTGCAGAAAGGGAAACAATCCCCGACTAATTTTTAACGCACAAACAACGAGCCCAAGGTCCTACTTGCCGCTTGGCTATGGGAGTAGATATTTACCTCCTTTATTGTAATAAGAGAAGCGAGTCCTTGGCTGGGTCGTACCACCATAGAACTGACTGTCGTTAAAACGTCAACCGAAGGTCGCATACCGATAGTCTAAGTGCCACAATTATTACAGCTCTTGCTTATAAGTAAAATAAATAAATATTAATGACATATAACAAGATGATCAGTCGACTTAGATTCCATGGCATCTTGGAATTACATATCATATTATCTCAACTTTAATCTGTCCAGCAAAGGAAAAAAACATAAACACCATAATTAACAGGATGAAGAGATCAAACGGCACATCCAATCCCTGCTGCCATTTTGCGAGCGAATGATCAACAAACTTGGACTCATACACCATTGGTTGCATTCATCCATCAATATTCGCCGTAAAATATCCTACTTGGAAAACATTCGCTATTCATTGTAGGGAAATTCCATAACGTAAAAGGTTTATTTTAGCCAGTAGTTCAAAGGTATGTATATAGACCCGTATGAGTCAATAAACGAATGCGAAAACGGATACCCTACCACGGCACACCTCTTTTCATACCTTTTTGGATCAGTTCGAATAAATTGAGACGTTAGCAATTTGCAGCACTTAGGCCGGAACTAGGGATGAAAAGTAAAAATTAGTCACTGAGATTCTACCTTGACTGAACGTGTCTTCAGCGCAACAGCAATACAATCAAGAGCCACAAAGCGCAGTTTTAAACTCATGAAACCCGATAAAATTATCTACTTATTTGATCTTTCAAAAACGAAAAAAGCCGATACGACTCATTTGTTGCAAGAAAGTGAAAAAAATGTTTCGCAAAAATTACTGTGGCTACTCAATTCACTTGTGCGCAGGGTGGGCCATATAGCGTTTGCTTTTTGAACCACCTATTTTTTTGAGAATGGTAACACAAATGACATGTCAAATGTGTTCATAATTTACTTAAAGGTTTGACATTTACGAAATGGGACGCTATACGCTTGAACAAAATTGGGAAATATTGAAAACCTATTTCCAAAGTGGCGAGTCAGTCTCCTCTTCAGAATTATTGTCCTGGAATTTGGAGGAGCTCAGAAAATCCACACGTTACTGTAGAGGAGCAAATGCATCCACAACGAGTCACTGTTTGGTGCGGTTTTTGGTCTGGCGGCATCATCGGGCCATTTTTTTCGAAAATGAGCGAGTAGCCGCGGTTACACCGTGACATGCTCAAAGAGTTGTTTCCAAAAATTGAAGAGGATGACATAGACGACATTTGGTTTCAACAGGACGGTGCAACTTGTCACACTGCCAAAGTTACACTCGAACTTTTGGCTACCGTTTTTGAAAACCGTATAATCAGCCGAAATTCCGATATCAATTGGCCGCCTCGGAGCTGTGATTTAAGCCCGTTGGACTATTTTTTGTGGGGGGCCGTTAAGGACAAATGCTATACGAACCATCCAGAGACGATTGATGCTTTAAAACACGAAATCGAAGTTGCTATTCATGAAATTGGAGCCCAAACAATCGAAAATGTGCTTAAAAACTGGGTTGATCGAATGGCCTACTGTAAAGCCAGTCGTGGCAGTCATTTGAACGATATTATTTTTCATTCAGAAATGACAATGTTCAATCTTCAAAATAAAAAAAAAGTTTGAGAAAATATTGATTAGGTTTTGTTTATAGTCGATTCAAAAAGCAAAGTTTACATGGCCCACCCTATAGGTTGCGTAAAAAATGTCTAACAATATCTATTAAAAGCGTCTCTTTAATCTTTACTCGGATTTGTACTGCCATTTTTGATATTTTGAATTGAATTCTTTCTGGAGGGCTTGTTTGCGACACAAATTGCATAAACGTTTAAAAAAAGGACAATTTTATAGCGAAAATGTGTAAATAATCACAAAACAATTTCCCAAAGTGCAATAGATCAAAAATCACTCAACTGCTGGCGTACCATTTTTGTGTTATAAAACTTTGAAATATTTAATATCGCTTTGCTTCAGTAAAATTCATCAATTATTTACAATTATAATTTTGAAAAGAATTTTTTTTTTTCGAAAACAAAGCTGTTAGTGTGTTAGCTTCACAAAGCAAAGATGAAAATTGTATGTTGTCTGATTTCTCGGCTAATCTACTCGTTCGTGTATACCTTTGATTTAAAATAGGGCGTAGTGAATTGAAAATCTTAAATCACTATTCTCGAACTTTTTTTATGAAGCTTTTCCAGCAAAAGTGTTTTGTGCTTTGGGCAATTGTGCTTTGTTAAGTTTGCCTGAAAATATTGAGCTGTTTAGACCTAAAACGCAGTTGCGAGAATTTGAAAAAAAAGTATTTTTCCAGAAGCGGATTGCAATGAAGTTGTTGAAATAGATTTGCGAGAATAAATAAAGTTTGTTTAGTTCTCTTACCAATTTTGTTATTTCTTATGACAAGTCAGGCACATACAAATACTTTTTTGTTATCCTAATTTTTCTTAATCCATGTACACTGCGAAATTATCTTTTTTAATAGGAGAAAACACCCTACACCTTCCGCAAAAAAATAAATCAACGCGATTTTGGAGGCAGTGGAAAATTACACTAAAAATTAATGGACTGTAAAACTACGAAGCCCAGATAATTCTAAAAAATTGTATTAAAAAGTTTGAAATTTTGATTAAAATTACAATTTTTTTGGGAGTTTGCACATAGTTTCAAACTTGGATTTATACAAAGCGAATCTTTTAAAGGCAGCTGGTTTGTTTTTTTTTCGCCGTGTGCATTCCCATGTCAGCACCAAATTGAATTACGAAACGTCTTACTTATGTTCAAGGCGAATCTATTTAAGGTGGTATCAGAAAATCAGCTGATTTGTTTTCATTCTTTCGCCGAGTTCATGTGACTGTCAACCCAGCATGAATCAAGGCGTATTCAGTTTTTAACACACTTTTATTAGGTCGGGTTGTATGTATGTATGTATGCATGTATGTATGTATGTATGTATGTATGTATGTAACGGAATCTTTGAGCTTAATTTTCACTGGCTTCTAAACATCTGATCGACTTGAAATTTTGCACACCTATCAAGGACCGATGACAATACAATAATTTGATAAAAGATTTCCATTATCCTTATTGGGATTGCCAGGATGATTAATATTTTCTGTTTTTACCTGTGGGCAAAAAGTAAGGCGAATTTGAATCTTTGAATCTTTTTTTAACACACTTTTATTAGGTCGGGTTGTATGTATGTATGTATGTATGTATGTATGTATGTATGTATGTATGTATGTATGTATGTATGTATGTAACGGAATCTTTGAGCTTAATTTTCACTGGCTTCTAAACATCTAATCGACTTGAAATTTCGCACACCTATCAAGGACCGATGACAATGCAATAATTTTATAAAAGTTTTCCATTATCCTTATTGGGATTGCCAGGATTAATATTTTCTTTTTTTACCTATGGGCAAAAAGTAAGGTGAATTTGGTTGTAAAATGAAAAATCTTTATTTATTCTTGTAAATCAATTTCATCCCCTTCAAAATAATGCCCTCTCGATGAAATACACTTATGCCAACGATTTTTCCAATCCCCGAAACATGCCAAATAGTCCATTTCCGGTAGTGGTCTCTTGAGTTTTGGGAATAGCCAGAAGTCACACGGAGCCACCAAATCAGACGAATACGGTGGTTGCGGAACGATATGTGTGGAATTTTTGGCGAAATAGTCACGAAGAACGAGTGCAGTGTGAGACATGTGAGATAAATTTTCCATTATCCTTATTAGGATTGCCAGGATTAATATTTTATTTTTTTAACACACTTTTATTAGAAACATGAATTGGGTATTTTTTTAAACAAAAATTGGGAATTTTTAGTTTCCACACCACCATTGAGGTTAGTATTTAGTGTGCGGTTGTGTAATAGTATATTACTCGTAAACACCTACATATACTAAAAATAAGAAATAGTTAAAAAAAATTAAAAAACACGCTTTTATTGCTGATCGAACTAAAAAGTAGAAAATAAAAAATAGTTTAAAAAAACTAAAAAACACGCTTTTATTGCTAATCGAACTAAAAAGTAGAAAATAAATTTTAATGACAAAGGGACCTATAATGAAGTAATAGCAAATCGAAGGATCAGTCATAGTCAACTACCTCAGAACAGAATTATAACAAAAATTAAGATAACAAATAGAGTAATTCAAATTAGAGTTAAAAGCGTGGGATGCATTTTGCTTCACTTTCATAACCCTCTGTACATAGGTAGTTGCCAATAGAATGATTGTAATATTTACTATATCAAGCATCCCACGCTTTTAACTCTAATTTGAATTACTCTATTTGTATCTTAATTTTTGTTATAATTCTGTTCTGAGGTAGTTGACTATGACTGATCCTTCGATTTGCTATTACTTCATTATAGGTCCCTTTGTCATTAAAATTTATTTTCTACTTTTTAGTTCGATTAGCAATAAAAGCGTGTTTTTTAGTTTTTTTAAACTATTTTTTATTGTTTTCTACTTTTTCAATACTTTGCTTTGACAATCAAACGTACAAAATATTGTTGTTGGTCTAGTGCTACCACTTTTAAGGAATGCGCTTTGCTTATGTTCAAATTTATAATTTGAAAATTGAAATTTTGCTATGAATTTAAATTTAAAAGTTATTATGAAACTTTTAAAATACATAATTTCAACACGCCAAATGAGTTGATTCTTTTTTTTTCTATTTTGCCTTCACAAATAAATCACTTCTTTGTTTCCTACTTTGACTACAAAATCTTATTGTTGAGCTAGTTCCACCCCTTTAAAGAAAAAGCCTTGATTTTTAGGAAAATGAATTATATTTTTATAAAAAAATTATAGAAATGAAATAAAAACAAAAAGATTTGTTAATAAGTTCCTTTGCTTTAATTATTCAACGCAGTTGATAAAATGAGCACCGGTTTTTGCACCAGCCTTTTTTTTATAATTTTTCTGCGTATCTAAAAATTTGTATGCAATTATGTGAACTCTGTGCGCATTTCCATAAAATTAAACCTCAATTCATCGCCATTTTTAGCTGCCTGCACAAGCGACTATGCAAATAGCAAATGTCGCAGCCACAATAACTTTTGTGAATTTCGAAAGGACGTTGCCATTCACCTCTAAGTTGAAGCAGTTGCAGCAGGTGTCTGCATACAAATATACGCAAACGTATAAATATTTATGTATGCGCAAAGTTATAGAAATGAGCTTACTTACAGCATTCATGCACATACATACATACAAATCAAAATCAGTTGTTCCTCTGACGCGTCTTCTTCTCAGTGTCCTTGTCGGCAGAGCAAAGTGGCGCTCCAGAGTTTGTCTTCACTTCAACTCGCTTCAAGAGCTTATGTTAGCCTTAAGTGATGCACTCGAGTGAAAGTAAATCACGTATATTTGTTAACGTATATGTGTGAATGTGTATGCTGTGAGTGCTTTGTAATATGTAAATACACACATCATTTGCAAACTTATATGTGCGTGCGTAAGTAAGTGTGAGCTGCAAGCAGGTGCAATACCAAAATTTTAAAGGACACCACCAAGGATACTTATACGAATTATTCACTCTACAAGTAAGTAAAAATATGCGGTGGCTGTGAATGTTTGCATTCATTGTTAAAAATTCGAAATGTAAAAGTTTATCTCAGAAAAAAGTTACACAATATAGAAAAACGCTGGCGACACAACACAATAACAGTTGCATGAATGCTCTTAGCGCGGTCATAACAATGGCACACTGTGTTGCACAATTAATGTAAATGTAATTACGAAAATTCAGCGATAGGTGCGAGACTTCCATTTGGAATAATTGTGCATTTATTTAAAAGCTTCTGTTCTTTTCTCCAATTTCCTTTTTTTGTTTTTTTAATTTTTTTTTAAATATGTATAAATATTCACAAAAAAGTAACAAAACATATACATATATTTTTTTATATGTATATATATATTTTTTTTAGTTGGAGGGTAATACCATTTGGCCATATTGTGAGTGCGCGCGCTACCTAATGGACGCTCGTAATTCCATTAATTTGCGTTTCTGCTTGCAATGGTTTTTACCTTCAGATATTCATAAAAAGTACACCAGTACATATTGGTAATGTCAGTCCCGTAATCGCGATTTTTCGGGATTGGCAATTCCTTACGTCGCATATTAAAGGGAGACAGAAAAATCTACTTTGTTTAAGTAAATAAGCAACATTGAAAAGCATTTAGCGCTTACAACACAGTTGTGATAGAAATCAGCTCTGCAAATTACTGAAATATGAATATTCCTGTTGTAAAAAAATTTAGTTCTGACTTTACCATTTCATTTTCATTTATCATTTAAGTTTATATTACACAGGTTTTAACTGCACAAAATCAAGTCAGAAGACTTTGTCCCCTTTTTTAAATATTTTTTTTTTTACATCGACCCTTTTTCTACATTCCTCAAGTAAATTTATCAAATAAATTTAACTATTCCCTTTTATTTTGTTAGTGAGGAAATGATGCTTGTTTTAAATAAAAAAATATATATTTAGATACTATTTATTTACTGTTTATTACTCAGCAGGAAATTGCAGGGCAGATGAACTGGCTCGAACCGGTACAACGCTCGATCTCCAACCGTATACCTATAGCCAGTTGTGAATTACTCATAGATAGGGAAGCCATCAAAAAGTTAAATATTGACAAGTTGGCAAAACCTCACAACATGCGCACTAAGCAGACTGACATGGCCGAAATGGAATAGCGGTCGATCGAAAATCTTGTTAAGATTTAACAGAGAGGCTATAAGAAAAGTGATAGGGGTATTGTTTTTTTTATTGCTTGATATCTCTTGTCAAATTAACAATAAGTAAGTTATATGAGGAAATACCGCTGTTAATCAGAGCATAGGGCGGAAACAAACTCAGACCAACGTGAGCGATCTTGTGCAATTTTTCGAATTTCATGCCAGGAACATCTTTATTGGTATTCCGCGTGTGTTGATCGCATCCAAGTTGTTCGTGGTCGTCCTCTTCTTCTGGAGCCTTGTGTATTCCATTCTAGGGCCATCTTTGCGATGTCATTGTGCACACTGCACACAGCTCCCTCATAAAGTTCTTGAATTATGGTGACGATTTTTTCCGGTACTCCATTAGTCCTCAAGGAAGACCAAATTGCGCGCCTGTTCAAAGTGTCAAAAGCGCGCTCAAAATCCACAAAGAGTAGGTACAGTAGCGACCGCCATTCTGCTGACTGCTCTATAATTATACGCAGCCTGTTAAAATGATCTACACACGATCTTTTGGGGCGAAAACCATTCTGTTCGGTGCGGAATATAAGAGGGGACGGAGTAGTGCGCTTATTTCATCAGCACCGAATTTTAATAACTCAGGTGGTATACCATCCGAGACAGCAGCTTTGTTGTTTTTAAGCTTGTGGATTGCGGTTTTAATTTCCGTGCTAGATGGGGGCTCAGTCGAGATATCCCTGTTGGGATTCCCTCGTCTATTTCTGGGGACGGCGTCTGCTTCTTCAACGCTTTCGCGAGTTTCATAATGTCTTCTCCACTCGGTAAGCTGTTCCTCCACGGTGGTTAGTGTGTTCCCCTCTATATCTTTTAATGGTGGTATGTGGGGTTTCACATTTGCTAGTTTGTTGATGGCAACGTATACACCTTTTAAGTCATTTTTGTATGCAGCTTTTTAAGCGGCGCTGGCAATCTCGTTATATGTAGTACCTCTCTTTATCCTTTGCAGCCTTGTCTTTTACCTCCGTATCTGCAATCTTGTAACGTGAAGCGAGACTCACTTTCCGTATAGGATCGTGGGTACTTTGGAGCTGATTTTTACTATCCCGTCTTTTTTGAACAATTTGCCAAGTGCTTTCACGTAACCACGACTTATTTTGTTGCTTTACAAAGCCCAATGACGACTTAGCCGCTGAAGTACATGCTGTTGCTACATCATTCCATGTATATTCAGCTCCAATGTTCTCGAGATTGGTGCTCAAATACGTTCGGTATTCTTTAAGACTTTCTGGATTTTTGAGTTTTGCAAGATTCAATTTGCGGCGCCTTATACAACGGTTGTTGAGAGCTGCTGGACGAAGACGCACTTTAGCAACTATCAGATTGTGGTCGCTATAAACGTCAGCTGCTCAGCTCCTCTTAGTTATCTCACATCCAAAAGTGTGTTGTGAAACCTCCGGCTGATAAGAACGTGATCTATTTGGTTTCTGGAGATTGCGTTGTGTATATCTTTGTGTGGAAATCTAAACCTACTAATAAGCATGTTGTGAGTTGTACAGAACTCCACCAATTTCCGTTTGTTACACTACCAAGACCATGACAGCCCATAATTGTTTGGAGCCCTATTGGGGTATTAACTGGTAATTATTTAAGAGTAATAAACAGGCAGCCACGCTAGAAGGTTAGGACTCCCGTACGTCGATTTCTGTAGAAGCTGTCTTAATACAGAAAAAGAGGAAGCAGTCAGACACCTTTTATGTTAGGGTGAGAGCTTAGCTATGTGGAGGTCATAACACATCTAAAACTAGCGAGGCTTTGCTCGTTTATTAAAGCTACCAGATGGTTTGAAAAGGAACCCAGAGGGTAAGGATAAGCTCCAGTGGTATCACAATGGGCCTGCGAAAGGTCTAAATGTGTCGTTGCGACAGCCCACCCCCTTTATCTACCTACCTACTCATATTTGGTATTAGAGCTTCTCAAACAATGTTAATGCAATTTTTTTCAAGTCGATTGGTTACAAAATAATGAGTGAATAAATTCCGAGACTGATCCCGAGTCCCCGGGATTGTAAAAATTAAAAAAAAATTATCATAGGTGGTATATATCCTACAGGTGGAACTTAAATTTTGTTATTGTTTTCTGTAGGTAACAAGCCAAACCCTCAGACTCAGTTTGTCTTTTGTTTATTTTAATGAAATATATTTCTTTTCTGTCAAAAAATTTTCCAGAGATTTTGAACAAATAAATAAATAAAAGCATTGTTTATTCTAAAACATAAAAACAAATTTTAATTCTTAGAAAGAACCGAAGATATTTAATTTTAGAAGCTCTATACCAAAATTTCCAACATT
The DNA here is from genome assembly GCA_037575425.1 of Anastrepha fraterculus. NCBI lineage: Eukaryota > Metazoa > Arthropoda > Insecta > Diptera > Tephritidae > Anastrepha > Anastrepha fraterculus. Next base: position 16,678 of record JAYXIM010050931.1, read on the forward strand.
GAAAAAATCTCAAAATTAATTTTTTTTCAAAATGGAATATGATGAGCACCATAAAAACCTAATGCACCGAATTTTGTCGTGGTTGTTTTTCGCTCACCGATTAGTTCCGAGAGGGTTGTTGTGCCGGAAAAATCCATACTGACGGAAAAGGATTGCGCAAATAAGTAAAAAAAATCAAGTAAAATCAAAGAAAATCAAATAAACCACATACCATGAGATTGAGTCATCCTTAGGGATTAGTTTGACGAACATCAAAAGATGTTTCATAATGATCTTGTGGTAAAAAATGGGGTTCGCGTTGAATCACACACAATTTGAAAAAAAAACGCCCTGGAAACACAACTGGACACTGGATAACGTGCTTTGAAATTTGGTGCAAATAAATGCAATCGTCTTTTGATGGTGAATATTTTGAGGCGCAGCGAAACTGTGTTCCAACCCATATATTGTATGTAGAAATAGCAACCCTCGTATTCATCTTTGATTTCGTAGCGCATTTCGGTGAACGTTTGTAACTTTCTCGATGGGCATTTTATTCTATTGTGCTGTGCTTCATTATTTCATTTTTTTTTTAATATCAATTAATTAATTCAATATTTTTCGTTTGGCCCAGGTTGGTTCAAATGTAAGAAAGCAAAAATTAAGATTGTGAATTTTGACATAAAATCGTTTTTTTTTTTGTTAATATAAACGCCGTCAACGGCGGCACTATTAGTTGAATCGGTTTGTGTGTGACTACCATTTGGTAATGCACGGGTTCGAAACCCACTGTGGTACGAAACTATAAGTCCTTCCATTTAAGAAAAAACTTTAAGTCACACACCACAACCTCGCCACCCAACAACCCAATTAATAATCTCCTATACTCTCTCTCAATCTCTATCATTCTCCATATTCTGTAGCCGTTTTCAATACATTTCAAGAAACCCGTAAGTTCTTTAAATAATAACTCAGGTAAGAAAGTTGTATTACAAATATCAAGTAATCTTATCCAAATCACATTTCTGCATTAAAAACCTGAAATTAAACCTATAAATAAATATAATCCGATATTTTACAAATTTTTTAAATAATTTAAGAAATAAACTCAAAGCAAAACTTAATCGCACAGTTAGGACGAAAAAGCGGCAATTTGGTATAGCAAAGATGAAGCTGTATAAGACGAATGTTGGACCACCTGCCGATGAATCTAATCTAAATTATTTGACAAAGCTCACGTAAAGTCGGAAATGGGCATTCCTCACAACACGTACTGTCACAGCTGCAAACAACAGGGGAAAAAGGAAACAATCTTCCATTTCCTCTGTACAAGGACAGAATGCTAACTTTGTATGGCCAGAATGTTAACCCTGGGCAAACCGCTGTACGAGAGTCTCATACAACTGTCTGGCTCAAAAGTCAACAACCCAATTACCGTAAATAACTGGTAAAAAAGTTTGTAACGAGGATGTGGTAACAAAATGGTGCGGAAGCGCTAGTGGGATTCTGGATGAATCACTACTTCAACCAACCAACCAACGTAAAGAGTCTATAATAAAATTCAATGGCGCATATTTTTATGGAACATTTTAACCGAATATTTGTGACCCCAATGGATCGATTTGACTTTTACTTCAAAAATCTGAAAACTACTAAGTTTCTAAGGTAGATGGAAATTTTCTTAAAAAAAGAAATTTCCCGCAAAACTCCATTAGCGGTGTTCTCTGATGAAAACGGACGATAATGAAGAAAAGTGATATTCAATGTGCTAAAATCTAAAAATAAAAAATTTCATAGTCCGCTTATTGCTAAAATTCAGATTTCATTGCTTTTTCTCCTTTAATACCAGCCTATTGATTTAACTCACCATACATACACATTCAAGCACTTCAATAGTCCTATGTTCACTATGTTCACCATTATGCGAGTGCAATTACCTCCCTTACTCTTTTTATGGCAAAAAGTTAGATTACAACAAAAGAAAACCTGCATTGAAAAAAGGAGAAAAATTTCACTTCCATTCACTTTCGAAAAAAAAACAAAAATATCCTGCAAACAAAAACATAAACTAAAGAAAAACTTTTCCTTTCAAAGTGCCACTATTTGACCAGACAATAGCCTTACTGCCATTTGTTAGCGGCTAACCAAAGAAGCCGTCAGCGACTGCGTTCGACTCACTTTTCAAATGTGCAACCACAAAAACGACTAAACTTCACTTCATTTCAAATGCAATTAGTCCGAAGGCACTGCAAAACGGACACACACCAGCCATACCACCACCACACTTTCGCCTCTTCCCACTCGTACGTGTGTATGCTGCCATTTCCTTTAACTCGATTGCCGCTCCGCCAACTTTTGTTTGTGTTTTACGAAGCGTTGATGGCCCGCTGAAATGAGTGCAGAAAAGTGAGAAGTTGCGGCAAAGTGAATTTCGAAAAACTAGTGAATTTCCGATTTTTACTCTGTGTGACCATTTTGTGACCGAGTCTGCTGTGAAAGTGAAAACATAATAAAATTTGTGTAACAAAAATTACAAAAACACTCACACCAACAGTGGGCATAATAAACAAGTTTAGCTAACTTCATTCAATGTTTATTAAGGTACCACTAACGTTGGTTAAACAATTAATGCAAAATAAATTGTATTTGCGTGGCGGTGGAGTTGAGGTGTTTTTGTAGTAGCTGTGGTGTGGAAATGATGAAACAAATTTAATTAAAAACCAACTTGATTCAGATGTAATTTAAGATTTAGGTTCAACGCGTAATTTAATTTTCACCTTTCATGGCTGGAAATAATTAAAAATTTAACTGTCGGAAGCGCTAATGGATTTGCAAGAAAAATAATTAAAGGGCCACAATGAAGGAGAATTAACCACTACTACAGTGGGAATTAGGTTAACGGGACGTTTGAGAGTGAGCGCGCCATTCGAAGGAAAAAATGGTCTACCCGCAGCATTCAATTAAGCAATTAAAGCTTGCAGATCTAAGTACTACCAAAATAAGGATTTTTGCAATTATGCACAACTTTGCCTCCATCGTGTGTCAGCTAACAGCTGCAGTGGTAAGATCGAAATAGTAGATAGATATTAACTATTACAAAGTAAATTTGGACATCTGTGAGCATAACCGAATAAGTGAATTTGTATTTGCTCATACATTTATTAGCGGTCAAAACCATCAGTTTTGGTCCAAGTTCTTTTCATTTTCAGGAAGTTTTGATTTTATGCTTCCATTCTGTTAAAAAAGTGCCATCAATTCTCACCAAGTGTACATAAATAGTTACTGTGAAACTTCAATTGGTAGCAGAGCGTGTCATGGAGGGATATGGAAGCTTCAAGAGCAATGATCAAAATCAGTTGAAGGCCGACATAATGATGGAGGATAGAAAATGATCGAAGATTCAGTATTAGAGGCACTACTTGATGAAGGCTCGTGTCAAATGCAAAGAGAATTAATAGAATCATTGTTAGTGATTCAGCAATCCATTTCTAAACGTCTTAAGGCCGGTACACTATGATCCAGAAGTCCTTCGAAAATGCCGAAAATATAATATCAAGCCATTCATCGATTTTAATGAATCTTGGCATAGAAAGGTTTCTGAAATCGTAAACTACGAACCTGAAGTTAGTTTCTTAAAATTCAAAATGGCTGATGGTTTCTAAAAATATCGTCCTTCCCTTAAGGCAGTAGTCTGCTTTACAGGCTTCAAAAAATCGATTTTTTTATTTTGTTTTAAATCTCTTCCAAAACTATCCAAGAATATGTCTTTAAAATTCCAGAGGCCAATTCGACATATTTTCGAAGCTAGAGCAGTTTTGGTGGCCGAGCGTCGAGCAGGTGCGAATGCTCAGGCAGAACTTTAAAGCGCGTTTTCTCGAGTTTTCATTTTCACAAGTGTTAGAAAACGGTGCCGGCGATAGCAAAAAGAATATATGTCCGATCGAAAAAAACCAAAGTGATCTAGCTTCAGTATTAAATTATCTTCTATTTGAACTAAAAAAGTTGGACAAAAGTATTATTTAAACTACTTGTTTTGCAACTTAAAGTCAATTTTTTTTCTTAAAAAAGTGAATTTTTTTTTCAAACTTCGAAAAAATTTGGAATTTTATAACTTCTTCGGTATTTTTTTAGTTCATAAAGAAAAGAAACTTATAAAAATTAAAAAAAAATTTGGTTCGACTGTTTCAGATGCATCGCACGACCCGGTTTACAAGTGCAGACTCCAGGCGCTCCAGAAAAATACTTACAACTTTAAAAAATTTCAATATTTTTTAAAAATAAATATTGTTATTTAAACCTTAAATATAGTACACTATCGTCTTAAAATTCCGTTTACCGCAATCATTTCCTTCGTTTCAAAAAAAATTGCTAAAAAAACGCTTTTTTTCGGCTTCTAAAGCAGACTACTGCCCTAACTAAACTTCGTGCAAGGTAGTCTTTAGGATCACTAATTGTATGGGTTTTAGAAATATTTTTATCTCAATGCCACCCTACAAATCCAAACAAATTTACAAACGTTTGCAGGCGCACTTCCGAACGAAAAATAGTGAATGTTGGACAGACATATTAATTTTTGTATCTTAGCTTAGAGTATGTAAATAAGCCCTTTTGCGCGACTATTTTTTATAATTTTTACATTTTTTCATTTGGAGATAATAAAAAAATTTATTGCTGGAAAATATTAGTGTGTGTAAAACTATAATATACTATTTATATATAATATATACATACAAGGTGGCTCAAAACTAATCATCCTATCGGAAGATATATAATTTTTCCAAATGGCGTCGTATGTCAATCATATTTGACCCTTATGAACTAGACAGCTGCAGTATATAACCAGACAAGCAATGAAGAGCGTAAAGGTTAAAATAATTATCGCTCAAAATAATTTTTTTTTATTTAATTAAAATTTATTCCAAAACAAAATTGGATGATTGATTATGCGCCACCATGTAGATGCTTAGCAATTTTGCAACTAAAAATCAGCTCTCTATGCACCACAGATTCAAATCCGCCATCACTCGACGTTTAGGGATATAAACAAACGCGCGACTCCTTTATGAAAAAATTCGCAGAAGTGCTTAGTACTGCTGACTTAGTGGGAGTGACTGATAGTGGAAACTTTCTATACATAAAATTTTTTTTTCGTCAATGTTGCACATTACCAGTGGCTTCATTATTTCTAGCCTCAAAATGTCACTCATCCGCCCAGCCTTACGTTCAAATGGTTATGAGAATTTTGTTTGAATTGTCTGCGTATTTTCGTTTTCCTACTTCCACCTTGTTGACACATTCACCTATCGCCGACGCACGCATATAATATATTGAATATTCTAAAGAAACGCAAGTATCTGAAAAATTGGTGGCACATTTATTTTTCTTCTATTTTCAATTTAACTGAAATGCTATTTAAGCGATGATAACCTTTTTTGTATTTCTTTTTTGTTGTGTTGTTTTGTCATTTCTACGATAGTTCATCAACGTGCACATAAAAATGCGCATGAAAGTAAATTGAAAAATTCCATTTCACAATATTTTCACAAGGCAGCATGAAAACTTCATCACTTCACTGTTGACATAGATATCTTGTACGCGTATGTAGGTATGTACTCGTATGTATGCACCTTTGTAGGCAAGTCATGTGTATGAGTGCAAACATTCGCATGCCATCTACGATTTTCACTGCTTCTTGCAACATTTTTCATATCATTTGTTTACGATTCGTTTCGCTAGAGTTTTGCATATTCGCTTCATTTCTCTATACGGAAAATGTAATTTTTTTTTGGAGATGTATACCTCCATCGTGCTTCCATGGTCTTCTTTGACTATTCGTGACAGTATTTTGTGAATTTATATTCTCTTCATTGATTAAATGGCTTCATCGGCAGTTATCGGTGTCACCACCATCGTCGACCGTCATAAAAGTGTGGTGACATTTTTCAGTTAAGTCAGAAGTATTTGCTGATTTTGTTATATTCCACTGCATTGCTTGAAATATTTCTTTACAAAAACACTGTTGTGTTATTTCTAGCGCAAATAGCAATATCAAAGAGGAGCTCTACGGTGGGGTTGTATTTTCTATTCAAATAATTTCGCTGTGGCGCTTTAATATTATGTTTTATTAGTTTTTTTAAATATCTCGCATAAGAGCTCACATTTAGCCTTAGTTCATTTACTCTGTATTTGCTTAATGCAAATTAAAATTTTCTGAAGCTGATGATATTTAATTCCTCTACAACATAGCGGATTTCATTCAAACTTCGAAGTCATTAAAAGTCTCATATTGTAGCAAAACTCCTTACGAATAGATTAAATACAAATTATATAAAATTTTCCATTCAATGGAACATAAGTTAAAGGATAAGATGCAGCTAAAAAAGCAGATATGTATAAGTTTAGTCCCCTTTTAGAAAGATACACTTCTCCCGGCCATTTTTGAACCCCTCCAAAAAATAGGGTTTGTCGAACTCTGCAATATACGTCTCTGTCTTGGCGGTGACCTCCTCGGTTGAACTAAATTTTTATCCCGCGAGTCATTTCTTCATTTTAGAGAACAAGAAAAAGTCGCAGAGACCCAGATCGGATGAATGCAGTGGTGCCGCAGCAATTCATGCAGTTTGGCGGCGACAACTTCGAACGAATGTGCTTGGTGCGTCATCGTGGTGAAACAGCATCTTCTTTTTCGCCAAATGCGGCCGTGTCTCCTTTAATTTTTTGTGAAAGCGGTTCAATAACTCACTGTAGTATTGTTCAGTAATCGCTCTTCTTTTTTCTAAAAAATCCATGAGAATGACGAGGTTCTCTTCCCAAAAAAACATCGCCATGACCTTTCCGGCCGATGGGATTGGCTTCGCCTTCTCTGGAGCAGATTCACGGCGAGAAATCAATTGTTTTGATTGTTGCTTAGTTTCTGGTGTGTAATGAGGAATCCAGGTTTCATCACAACTCGGCGAAAAAAATCCATCGGATCACGCTTAAATTCCTCCAAACATTGCTTCGAAGTTAGCAATCATATCCGCTTGTTGTTGTGTCTGAGAAATCGCGGGCCGAATAATTTTTTCTTTGCCAACTTATCACGTAAAATATTAATTGACGTTCCGGTTAACATACTCACTATTACCTCTTTTACTTGTAGCACTCTCGTTCGTCGATCAGCGAGAATTATGTCGGGGACTTTTTGAATGTTTTTCTGCAGGGCGTCCTGGTTGATTCTTATCAAAAATGGATGTCCGCCCACATTTAAGTTCGATGAAACAATATCCAACTGTGGTCACAAAGCGCAAAGCACCCTCAAAGACAGCACCCAACTACGCTCTTACCTGCTCTCATATATCTCATCCAAAAAGAAAAAGCGAATTACCGAACGATACTGCTCTTTTTCCACCTGCCAAATTCAAATCAGCTTGAAATTTGTTTTGCCGTCCTTTGATAGATGGCAGCACACGATGCTAACACCAACTTCTCTCAGGAATGCCCTCTGCAATCAAGCACGAGTACTTATTGAACCGCCCTCGTATATGTATATACCTATTTAATTGGCGGTCACAAACTTTATTAGGTATTTTGGCCAAGTTTATTCTCTTGCTTATGATGTGCGTTTTGAAGTTTTTTCCACAAATGGATGGACCTATAGTTTCACGCCATCTCCGAAGTTTCAAGTCTAAAGACGACCGCTATTACAAAAAATTGTTTTGTTCATTTGGTGGTTCATGTCCGGGACTTTGATCTCCGCTTCTGAAACAGCAACTGTCGAAATTTGCAACTCGCCACCCAACGAGGTTTGCATTTTCTGGAAAAAAATACTCATAACGAGGGATATAATTGAAATATGCCACAAAAATATTCTTCATAAACTATTACTATTAACTTCTAAATGCACCAAAGCTCAAAAATCAACTTCAAAGTTAGAAATGAGTCAAAACCAAAAATATGTTAAAGGCTTAATTTCGTTAGTTTACATTAAGAAACAGGTTTCATTAAAAATCCAATATATCTACATTTTAACCAGAAACTTTGTCGTTTTAGAAAAGTTTCATTTCGCCTTACAGCGTAATTGGTAAAGCTGTAAAGCAAATCCGGCGAGGTGTCTGAATTTTCTAAATTTGACAAAAAAGCCAAGAAAATGGGTCTAGGTGGCCTGTTATCAAACAAGCAGTCAGCGCAGTTCCACCTCGGCATCCATATCACGGTTGGTGCTTGTATTTCGGAGATTTTTGGGAAATTCATTTGGTTGTACAACACTTTAATGTCAGCATGGAAATCTATTGATGCTTCTCTTTTCTGATCCTGGCTTGGATTGAGTAGACTTGTCACAACTGTGGAGATAAAGTCGACATCAAAGCGCTTTTTAGTTAGAGGTGGTTTGAGGATTGGGAAAAAAATTACCACAAATGTATCAATCTGAAGGACTACACTTAGCTACTATGCAACGCTGGTACAACGTATTCCAATGTGGCCGTTGATCTTTGCAGGATGAATTTCGTGAAGGTCGTCCAAAAACGGTGGCTGATAACGCAAAATCATCATGTGACATATCGCGAGTTAGAGCCATTTTTGGGCATTAGTTAGTGGGACCAGCATATGATTAGATTTACATGAACATTTGGTGGTCAAGAAGACTTGTACTCGTTGAATATCCCATAATTTAACAACCGCCCAAAAAAAGAACTCGAGCCGTTTCGTATAAAGAAATTTAGAAGAACTTCAGTAGCGGTGGCTCAAGGCACGCCTATGATATCATAATAGTTGACGAATCTTCGATCTAGACATATGAAGTAGAAATAAAACAGCGTATGGGTGTTCCATGACGAGCTTAATCCAACAAAAGTTGTTCGCGGAAGAAGCACCTAAAAGAAAATTGTCACGGGTTTTTCGCATAAACTGGAAAATCAATTTAAAACCACAAATTCTACGTAGTAGACAAAAAAGGTTATTTACCAGAAGTTTTCGAAGAATTGAGGAAAATTAACCGCCCAAGAGGAATCATGCTTCACCAAAATATTGCGGGTGTGGGCACGCACAAGAGAGTTTTTGAGCACTCAAGATCATGCAGATCAAATTAAAGGGTCATCCGCTTTACAGCCCTAATTTGGCACCTAATGATTTCTTTTTCTTCCCGAACATTATAAACAGAATGCGAGGTAAACATTTTGCAATGCCTGAGTAAGCTGTTGAAGTCTTTAAATAGTTTGTTTAGGAGGTACTCACTTCTGAGTGGCAAAAACGCTTTGGAAATTGACTTAAGCGAATGTAGGCGAGTACGAATATTGACTTCTAGAGAGAATATTTTGAAACACAAAAAATCAATTTGCATTATTATTTTGCTGTATTTTCATTACTGGGCGCAAAATATAAAAGGCAGCCTCCCTATATAATATAAATATCGACTGCCCCTACCGCACTGCCATAATATATCCAAAAAATATAAAGTTTTAAAACAGCAAAAAACGAGAAAAAAATTAGCATAGACTGCATAACTGCATAGAAGTAGCGAATATATTTAAAATGACGGAAATTTTTATACATTAATAAATTTATGCATTCGCACGAAAGTCCACAGGCATAAAAATCATAATTCGATATCCAAATCGAAGGGAAAATATTACTCCGCTAAGCTGAAATAACTCTTTATTTGTGTCAACACATAAGCCCACAATACTACCAACTGAGGACGTGCATAAGTAAAAGCTTGCATGCCACATGCCACATGCCACATCCACTGCCACGCACAGGCTATAAAATCAACTTGAAGAACTTAAATTGCCTGGAAACCCAAAAGACGGCTAAAACGATACGATAAAGCGAAAAACGCTTATTTTTATTGCAACTTTTTATGTAACAACAACACCAACGTAATGAAATGCAAACTCGTTCAATGCTAACAAACTACGAATATCGACGTTGTCAAACACGCTCGCTCACCACACGGCAGGCAACCGCCGCTACAAGGAACTTCTAGCTGCTTTTCAAGTCGGTTGTTACTACTGCGGCTTCCTTTACTTTGCCACACTCCCCCTCGTTCACGTTGCATTTGAAAACTCGCAATAAAAATCAAGAATATTCGCAATGAATTTTGTCAACTGTTAGAAAGAAAATCGAAAACGATTAAACTACATTTTTTGTTTACCTATTTATTTATTTCCATATGCAAAGACGCTGAAGAAAGGCGCGCAAAATGAGACGAAAAAGGGGGAATGTTGGGCTGAAGTTTGAAGTATTTTGTGCTCCTTGCCACCGACAAGGATAATCGAGGCATACATTATCGAAGTGTATATGCTTAGTTAGTATGTAAGTGTGGATGTGTGTGTGAATGTGTATGACTGTGTGCCTTTTATGGGCGAATGAATAAATGCCTAAGTGGGCGGTTGATCGAATACGGAAAATAGGAAATTGAATTTCTCAAAATGAAACCGCAATTACATCTACATACATACACATACACACATGCATATTTAAAAATAAATAGACAAAAGTTCCAATAGTAGTGCGGCAAAAATCAACAAATAAAAATGTTGACAAATACTGTTGCAAAAAGTCAATAGTGAAAATTGCAAAGCGCTTCAAAAGTCGAGCAAAAGTGAAATAAAATAATGCCGTACGTATTAAAATAAAAGGAAAATGTTACGAAAATATGTTGGCTGTGGTGCGCTGTGCTGAGACAAGCAAGTCGGCCCACAATATATGCAAGCGAGGATCCTCGTGCGGCACCAAAAGAAATAAAACATCACTACTAATGCATTGGCGGCTCAGTGGCAACACGTACAACGAATGACACGAATGGCACGAAGGAGTTGGCAATAAAAATGGAAATCGAAAGCAATAAAAAATAAAACTTTGTTGATTTTTTTTTCGCTTTTTGCTGGTTTTGCTTTTTTTTTTGGGTGCAGCAACGACATTGGCGGCAGAGTTTATATTGCTTTGGAACTTATTTGGGATCCTTGTGGCAATGCACAATTCAATTCGCCGAGTGCACGCAAACTCGGTTGGGGTTTGTGTAGCCTGTGGTGGAGTATAAAAACATAATTCGAAGGGTGACAAGGCAGCAGATATGTTTGGCGCTGAGGAGAACTCATTAATTTGTAGTGCTGAGTAAAGGGCTACAGTAATGTGCAAAACGCAACTTTTTTTTTATTAAATTTTGTTGTCAAATTTAGCGTCGTAATATATTTCAGTGAATTATCTCACTTTGACAAAATTAAGTATTTGTTGCTCTTTGCCAAAGTGTTGAATAGCGCTTTTATTTTTAGCATTAAAACACAGCGGAGATTAACAGGACGCAGTGATTCTATCCTGAGCACCTGGTAACTGCGGGAAAAAAGAGATCAAAGCGAGGATCGGCAAAAGTAGTTTACTTAACAAAAGCATTTTGCGGCCTGTGCGGATTGTCGTCTGCTATAGATTTATAATTTCATAGTAGGTAAACTTAGAGCTTGGGAAGCGAGTCGAAGTTGGGTTTGTATATTGAGGCCGATTGCTGGCTTTGTATTGAAGTTTATGAAACGACCGAGCATATTTTGTGGAACACGATCAAGACGCACACCACAAATAAGAGGAGGAGCTCGGCCAAACACCCAAAAAGGGTGTACGTGCTGCATTTGCCAGAGTGACATTGAAAATTTTCAACTACTGACCAGTCAAATGCCGAACAACTTTTAACTTTCAGCAGTTAGACTAAAAATATTTTTGCCAATAAGGTGCCTTTGGAACTATTACGAGGCGAATTTCGAAAGACGTTTCTAAGTTAATCGAATTTTTAATTTTCTTTCCTGCGCACGAGAATTTGTAGGAAGTCTCGTTCGATGTGTGTAAAACAATTTTAAAAATTATTAAATTATTTAACGTGCGGTCATTATATTTTCTAAAGCAAACCAAATTTTAATTTGGCGCAATTTCTGAATGGGCTAATTAGAGGCATCTATCGTAGCTGCACCAAACCTTGCTACCCGCCATCTATCCATCATTCCATCCAACTACATCACGGCTGATACGAGTCTACATATAATGACATAATTACGCATGCGTACGCATCTCCTACAAGGAATTCAACTAAATTGATGCCCTCTTTGCGATACCCCAGTCGGTATCCGGCCTTAATTGGAAGTTCATAGACAGCAGGATTTTAACTCAGTTGATCTCTTAAAGTTGCTAATGAATCCATCTCATACTAACGTCTTCAAGATCTACAAATTCCTTAAAGACTCAGATCTTCTCCGGCGTATCTAATCAGCCAATGTCTCAATGGCCAGCTGCATTTTCTAGTTTTTCAATAATCGAAAAATTTGTACTCTCTAAGATTACGCTTAACCAACAGAGTATGAGAAAATGTAGGTGACATAATGAATGAATGCTGTGTGTGCTCCTTCACATCAATCTGATTTTAATCAAAGTTATGTCTATAAGCCATCTCATGCCAAGTGACATTGTCGCTAATTTTTCTAAAAATTGTTTTATTTGTAAACTGAATATATTTGAAAAATACTCAATAATATATTTTGAGATTTATTCAATGCTAAACAATTTTAAAATAGAGCTTTTTAAAGTAAAATATTTTCGGTTCCTTTTAACATTTTTAAAACTTCAATTTTTTCCTTTTTTTAATTTGTTAGAATTAAAGATAATTTAAAAAAAAAAAAAATATTCTGAAAGGCATAATTCTTTTTATTCAAAATCTTTGGGGAAATATGTCTTTGTTTTTGTTTGGAATTTTTTCGATTCCAAAATTAATTGTTGTTTTGTTTTTGTTCTAAATAATAATAAAATAAAATAATTTTTTTTTTCAGTGCTCGAAGTTTTCATTTTAACCTTTATTTTATTTATATTGCTTGTATGTTTGTATACTGCACTTGTCTAGTTCAAAAGTGTCAAAGATGATTAGCGTACGACGCTAATTGCAAAAAGTATACGTCCTCCAATAGAGTGATTAATTTGGCACCACTTTGCATATAAAATTTGACTTTGTACATAAATATATACGAGTACTTTGTTCTTTGTTCTGTACTTTGAAAATGCGAGTAATAGCGGCACCATTTTTTATAAATTGTTCAAACGTCATGATTTCTATATCGAGTACTACGTGCTGCAAGTAAAGGGGTTTCCAATTAGATCGATTTAATGTGGTATAAAACAAGCTTCGTCTAGGTTCCAAAATAATTTTCACATTAACGAAATGTTCACTACAACTTCGAATGTTGCTATGAACTCGAAAGCCATAATTTTCAATAAATCTCCTGCATAGACCTGGCTGAAATTGACTTGGCTAGCATCTACCAATCATTAGAACAATAAAAACTGATTTGGCAGATGTCCATAGAACAACGTGATCGCAACGTTGTATCGCTGACGACGCAATCACATTGAAAAACCCTTTAAATATTTGCAGAAATGGTGTCTTTAAGTTCATGAACAAATATTGTTATGAAATTATTTGGATTTTTTTATTTTTCCGAGCAACCACATCTACTAATTTTTGACTTGATGTACACCTGTCAAAAAAAAAGCCACTCTTCACTTCTGCTTAGTTTAATTTTAATTAATTTTCAACAAAGTTGTAAGTCCTTCATTAAGACTGGCCTTATGAAACACAGTGCTAAGCTATGTACGAAATTCACAATAATTTATGAAGCTTTCAACAAAATTTTGTACTTTTTAATTATTGTTAAATTATTTTTAATCAGTTATTAATTTGTTATTTTATATATTATTATTTATTCAAATAAAATTAGTAAAAAAAGGATTTGCTTCAAAAGTCGCGTTGATTTCTAACAACTTTTTTTGTCGATGGTGCTATGAATTTTCTTCCACATAAAATAATTTTTATGAACTTTTGACGAAATTTGTAAATTTCGTATAAAATTTGGAATTTTCATTCATTTAGCTTTTATTAACAAATTAACTTTATTTTTAATAAAAATTAATTAAAATTTATAACCCCAAGGGGTGTATGGGTTGAAGTTTTTATTCAACTACTCAATGTTAATAATAAGGACGAGTCGTGTCCCAAATGTTGAAAACCTATGCAAAATATGAACATTTTTTTTGGAGTAAAAATTTTGATTAGAATTACAGAATTTTATATATTCAAATGGGGGTTCTAGTATAAAGGAAATGTTTAAAAGAATTGAATTGATTTTTCGGAAAACTATTTTCTGAAAAATATTTGCGTATTCGCGATAAGTATAAAGTGTATGAAATGTATGAAATCTATGGAATCTATGAGATGTATGAAATCTATGGAGTCTATGAAATCTATGGAATCTATGAAATGTATAAAATCTATGGAATCTATGAAATCTATGAAATATATGAAGTCTATGGAATCTATGAAATCTATGAAATGTATGAAATCTATGGAGTCTATGAGATGTATGAAATCTATGGAGTCTATGAAATCTATGGAATCTATTAAATATATGACATCTCTGGAATCTATGAAAAATATGAAATCTCTGGAATCTATGAAATGTATGGTATGAAGTCTATGGAATCTATGGAGTCTATGAAATGTATGAAATCTCTGGAATCTATGAAGTGGTTAAAGTCTATGGAATCTATGAAATGTATGAAGTCTATGGAACTATGGAGTGTATGGAATGTATGAAATCGCTGGAATCTATGAATACAAAATACGATTTGTGAGATTTTGAGGAAAATTTCAAAAAAAGAAACAAAAAAATGTTTGCCTTTTGAATTTTTACTAATAATAAATTTTTACTAAAAATAAGCCGCAACTCCTTTAATTATATTTTACGCAATTTTCTTACCAACTAATTTAATTCCACTTCATATACGTGTCATTGAAATTCTGCTAAACTATTTTACCTTATCCCTGGCTGTAGTATAAAAAATATACAACTTTCTACGTTTTATGCATCTTTTATACAATACCACTTGATTTCGTTCTGAACCATGCATATTGTACTCCCTTCCATTTTTTAAATTTCCATCTCAAACTCGCCTTCGAAATCCAATACCTTTACACTTTACAATTGCAGTCAATTCAGAGCTCTTGCAGTGAAGAAGTTGCATTCGCTTCTCTGCACAATCAAGCCTTGCTTGCCACCTCCCTCCACGGCTCTCACAAAGAAGCCACCAGTCAAGTGTAAGTCGCATTAATACGCGACCGCGAGTGTACGTGTTAAAGTTGCCATCATCCGCCGCCAGAAGAACGACAATCCGGCCATGAGTCGGAGGGGAATTCGGAAGCTGCGCGTTTGGGAATTTCATGTTTGAGTGGTTCACGCGACCGCAGCATGTGCTATGGTCTCCTTCATTATCCTTCCTTCTCTCGCCGCTTCCTAACCGAATATGTAAATGAATGCACACGGGTACATTCATAAGCAAATGTTGACTCGTTTGTTTGTTGCATATTTTCGAGCGCAACCCACGTTTCTTGCTGCATTGAGCGAACGCAAGCAATGTATACGTACGTATGCACATACATATGTATGTAGGTTGATGACTGGTGGCATACAACTTCCGGCTGTGCTGGTTGACTACTGGCTTCTTTATTCTATTTTCACAAATCCTTCCATCTGCAATGTTGATGTTGTTTATGAGTATGACGAAATCAGGCGCTTCGGATAGCTGTTTGAAAATTGTCTAGCAGAATTCAATGGGGGTGTGTGTCTACGTATGTGGGAATTTGCTGCAGTGTTTGTGATGATGTATCGAGGGAAATTTTAAAAATTGCAGGCGCGAAAAATAACATTCGATAAGCAACTGCTGGGGTCGCGTGAATGTCGTTACTTATGCATGCTAATATAAAAAGTGCTGGTGTATATATGTATGTATGTACGTGCATAAATAAGAATTAACAAATTCGACTTCGTATTCATTTTTTTTTATACGAACCAAATACTAGATATAATTTTTGTAATCACTTAAATCAAAATAAAATAAAAACTGTTGTGCACTCCTTATATGGAGAAAATGAGTCACACCGTCGGGGGGAAAAATTAGCGAGAATCTTGTGTAGCTTCAAACTTACACTTTATCTATTAAAATTTAAAGAGCTATAAAACGGTGTATCCAGATGGGGTTAACAAGTTTAAAAATTTCTTGAACATTTTTCGAATTTTTATAATAATATATATTTTATTATTATTTATTATTTATAATTTTTATAAATTTCGTGCAAAGAAGCTTAAAAATTTGGATTCTTATAATTTTTGTTGTGTAACGAACTACATTTTTATAAAAAGTTAATGAAATATAAATAAACGGAAGGAAGGTAGTCATATCTGGTCGATGTATTGGGTTCCTAATTAGAGGCACGCAACCGCATGCAGATATTTCTTAAAAATATATACCATAGAAAAAAACTTTTGTATAAGAAAATATAGAAAAAATATTTTGCTTTTGAGTAAATTATATTTTGCAAAACTTGTGCTAATCATACAAGAAAAAAAAAACACTTCTTCGTCATAAATTTGAAGTTTTCACCTTCACGTGCCTATGGAAATTTATTACAAGCAATGAATTTGGATTTGATTCCCAAACAAATACTTAGTGAAAGTAAGCGTATGCATACCTGTAAGCTCGAAAAACGCACAAAAAAAAAACATGGCGAAAAAATTTATAGCATTGCGGGAAAAATTTTACGCCAATAAATTCGCATTAAACAAGTAATTTTAACGTTCACCACCTTTAGAGTGGAGATTAAACTCAATTACCAACATAAAGCGGATCCGCAGCGGATGGCGAATATTTGCATGCATATTTGTGTATATACAGGGCTGGCCATTTAGATTGACTGCAAATTTTTCTAAAAAAAAAAAAACATTAAAAACATCTTTTTTTTCGTGCATTTGATTAAAGAGATTTTGTTTCAAGAGATTTGTTAAAACTTTTTTTTTGAAAAGTATCCGCCTACTCCTCTTTTATTGACCTGTTTTAAGCACATTGGTTAACAGCAGCGATTTCATGTCGCTTGTTGTGCTAAAGTTCTTGGCTTGCTGACGTACATCTTCAACTTCAAATTATCCCACAAATAATGGCCAATTGACATTAAATCAATTGATCTGGGTGACAAGTAAAAATTGCCATTTTTCAATATTAGCCTCCCTGGGAGCAATGAATGTAATAAATTGTTCGTTCGGTGCGCTGTGTCGCATGCGGTGATAGCTGTTTAATGTAGGACTTGTTCGCGCTATGCAATAATTGCTGCAGTACTGCAATGCTGTCACTGTTTTGAAACTCTCTTGCAGATACCCTGCTGATACTTAACCTAAATACTGGGAATGTTTAGCGCGATTTGCATGTTTTAATCAGTAAGGTTTTACAAAAATTCAGAACAGATATTAAGAGATTAATACCTAACCACAATCCTAAAATATTTAAGAATATTTAAGACTAAGAAGTATCGCAAAATCAAATTACCAACATCAGAAACCATTAAATTATTAAAAAATATATACAAGTTGAAAATAAACTTTAACGCATTAATAATTAAACAACCTTGACAGTTTGACTTGTTGCATAGAAAATAAATTTTTAGTTGCATTTGAAACAACCGTTTGCCCCAGAAGCGTCTAAAAAATTAAAATAAATAACTAACGCGTGTACTTCTGCTAGGAGTTTGGCCGAACTCCTCCTCCTATTTGTGGCGTGCGTATTGGTTTTGTTCAAAAAAAAAGCGTAAATCCGGAAAGTGGGAAGGATAATTACAGTCAAGCAATGTGGCGCACTACACTTTATAATGCCTTACTAAAGCCAGCCGCAGAATCCAAAAACGACTAAAATTTCTGCACGTAACATTAAACTGAATTCATTCTCGAAGAGAAAGTTTTGCCATTAACGAACTGACATAGACTAACGAACATCAGCGTGAAGGACGGCAGAGTTAATAGAATTTCTTATTTCAGCATAAATTTTGAGATCATCCGCATAGAAAAGAAATTTACCACAGGAAAAACGCGAACAAATATCATTAATAAACAAAACAAAGGTCCTAAAATATTACCCTGAGGTACACCAGAGGTAGCCATATACTGGCCTGAAACCATAAACTACTCATCTTTATTAAATGAAATCGAATCTAGTCAAGGAAAGTGGAATGAAAACCATTACATGCCAATTTAGTTCCTAAAATCATATACGAGATTTTATCGAAGGCTTTAGAGAACTTCGTGTAGGTCGCGTCAATTTGGAATCCAGTTTTAAAGACTGCATGCCAGTCTTCAGAAAAACTGACAGGTTAGATAACGTAGTTCTAGGGACTACAAAACCATGCTGTCTAGGACTAGTCAGACGTTTTACGCTAAGATATAACTTGTCTTTGACAACAAATTTAAAGAGTCTAGAGACTGCAGACATCTGAGAAATTGGTATATAGCTCGGACTCTCGCTCTTATTGGGGCTTTTGTAAATTGGAGTGACTGATGTCAGTTTCCAATCATCGATAAATATTCCTTTAGCCAAGGATTTTAAAATTAGCTTTAATGGTTGCACCATAGGCTATAATGCATTGTTGGAGAAATATTATCAACATCAGCTTGAAAAAAGTTTTTATTCTTTAACAATCCCTCAATGCCGTCATCATCCGAAAGCACAAGTGAGCCAAAGTCAACAGTGGAAAACAATTTACTCGAGAAATGTCAGTGAATGACTGTCAAATGTTCTTCACGCAGATCCTCATCAGACACAAAGTTAGAAGAGAAACAAGTTCATTACATCACTGACCGAGGAAACAGTAACGTTCTTATAAAAAACCATATTTGGAATACCAGAAGCCTTTTTCATCGATTTAATATATCGTCAAACATACGATGGGTACGTAAATAAGCAGAATTGTCGATTTTGGAGTGAAGATCAGCCAAAAGAATTGCAAGAGCTTCCAATGTATCCAGAAAAGGTCACAGTTTGGTGCGGTTTATGGGCTGAAGGTATCATTGGACCGTACTTCTTCAAAGATGCTGCGAATGGTAACGTAACTGTGAATGGTGAGCGCTACCGTGAAATGATATCCAACTTTTTTTTGGCCAAAATGCGAGAGCTTGACTTGCATGACATGTGATTTCAGCAAGACGGCGCCACATGCCACACAGCACGCGTAATAATGGACTTGTTGAGAGGCGAGTTCGGTAAACATTTTATTTCACGTTCGGGGCCTGTCAATTGGTCACCCAGATCGTGCGATATAACGTCTTTAGATTATTTTTTGTGGGGATATGTTAAAGCTCATGTCTATTCAGACAAGCCTGCTTCAATTAACGCATTGGAAGACAACATTAAAGCATTTATATGTGAGATACCGGCCGAAACATTGGAAAGAGTAAGCCAAAATTGGACTAAGCGGATGGACCATTTGAAGCGCAGTCGCGGTTAACATTTACATGAAATAATCTTCAAACATTAAATTATATGGACTGTACTATCGATTTAGTTTGCAATTTTTTTAATTTTACGTGTGTTTTTTTGAAAAATTTTCCTATAGCTCTTAAAAAATCACCCTTTATAAAAAGATTTATTTAAATCACGAAACTTTTTCCTTTGCTAAATAAAAAAAACATAAAGGTAATTTTCTTTAGTTGACTTAAACTTCTTAAAGAACTTATTTCTCTAAGATTTGATTTCTTTCGTATGTTTCTTATAATTCACATGCCTAAAAACTGGTACATATTATATTTGGAAAACAGATGTTGCACTTAAGTTTTAAATTACTTAAAACATTCTGGAATATTAATATGGATCGATTTCTTGTAAGGCGTCATCTAGAATCTGAAAATCACACCCGACGAAATTAAAACAAGGATGAGCACTACGGGACAGATTTCGAAAAATTCAAGAATTTCCAAATCTGGCACTAAAGGAATATAGCGGAAATAATGGTGTATTTGCTCGAAGTCACACTTTAATAATGAAATCTTTGAAAATATTAGCAAAAAATAACCTGGAAAACAGAAACAGCGGCTTGTAACTGAACTATAAAAAATCAAGTAGTCAAAGCCTTTTGCGGTAAAGAAAGTGGCTTTTGACCGCAATTTCAAAGAAGCGATTGCGTTCACCATTGACTGCCGTACACGTTTTCAAAACTATTTAGCCTGACGATGATCTTCGTGAAAATACCAACCAAACTTTACATTTTCGATCCTAAAGACGCTTCACTTCCATTATGTAATTCAAGGTTTTACGTGACATGACACGAAAAATTGTGTTTATGAACACCTAAGTTCAAGGAAAAATATGCCTTTTATTAGTTTTTATAATTTAGAAATTATTTTACCTGTACAGCTGGCCATCCTTTCGAAGTGTACTCCTTCCTGGTATACACAAATTTCCTTCAACTGTGGCATCCAACACTTTGTGAGATAAGCCGCTCTGACAGGGCTGTCGAAAGATATAGAGTCGACGTTGCGTCAACCTGAAATGGTTCACCCTGTACTTACTTCTACATATATACAAATACAAATACAAATAAATAAAATCACTCACTCGCTTAACAACGCTTAAACGCTGACAGATATGTAGAGATATGGATACAATACAAATTATGCGCATCATTTAACTTTCGATTCGATGCGTTTGAAAGCAATTCGCTACAATTCACCGTGAGATGCACGCAGCACGGGAAGGACTGCCGAATCGAATTTGCCAACATTATTTGCGGCTATCAGTCGAAATCTACCTACGAAAAGCATTTATAGCTCAAGTTAATCTGCTTTGTGTGATGCAAAGGACAAGCGAGAGGAGGACGAAATGACAGACAAGTAAAGCACACAAACTGTCATACGCCCTTTTTTTCCTTTTTTATAGCAAACATGCATACATATACATGTCGGTATGTATAAATATAAACCGTAGACATGCAATTATTTTGTGCGCCGTTTTAAAGCGTTGCAATCGTTAAATTTCATGCCAGCGTTCAAATGTAAATGGAAAAAGTGTATAAAAATTTCATTTGAACCAACGATGGAAGGTAAAGTGGGCAGGAAATCCATTAAGTAGAAATTTTCAGCAACATTTAACGAAAGTGCCATTAAATTCAATATAATTTTTCAGCAATAAGCACCCTCTGTTATTTTACTTGCTTTTTTTACCACTCCACTGCATAATCCAGTGCACAAAATTTGGGGGGGCGAATAAAATTTAAAGAAAGAGATTTTTATTGAGATTTGTAACTTTTCTTTTTAAATTGGAAAAAGTCCACTTGCGCGTGCTTCATGTCACAAAACGTTAAAAAAAGATATTTACTTATTCAATGTAAGCTGGTTTCCCTCTTTCCTACCGCCAGCTTCAGTTCTTCTGCCTACCTGCAGTCGATCGAGCGCCTTTCTGTCGTACCAGACTTAGTTCTCTGTTGCCAGGTGTAGTTCGCTGAAATAAATTTTTCTCTTATTATAAGCTAAGTCACTGTCTCTAAAAACACCGGCAATCCAGAAAATTCGGAAATTTCTTAGCTCGAGATTTAGCGGTTTTTTCGGAGTAATCCCAAGATTTCTGCAACCTTAAAACGCCGCTATTTCAGAACTTCGCGAAATTTTTAAAGTAATCCGGAGATTTTCGGGACTTAAAAACATCGAAATCCCGGGGTATAGTGATATTGAGGTTCCTGGATTAATACAAGCCACACCCAAATTGGGAGTTTTGTGAGTTCAGAAGCTAATTGGTATGATAGACTGCGACTCTTCCTTTCTTGACTGAGGTACTGGGTCCTCTGATGGTGAGCTATTTTGGCTGCTCTTTCCAATTTTCTTTCTTTTTATTTGTTTTTATTGCGTCCATTTTGGTCCCACGGGGAAAGGGGAAAGGTTGGGCAACCGCGCCAATGCCCTGTTAGCGCAGTAGGGCACTTATTGAAATGGAGCCTTGCCTGGACGCTCCAAGTTCGCACATTAGCGACTAGATGCCCCTAGCCACTCATCCACGGGCATATGCTGTTCCACCTTGGATTGGGGATTTGTGTGGAGTTCACTCTCCCTAGATTTTAGTAGCCTCTTACGACAGGCATACCTTACCTCGGGCAAATTCTAACCCCTGATCCGCTGGGATTGGTTTGATGTTACTGAGTGCTTCGGCATTTTTAAATGCAAAGTCAACGAAATTTCTAAGAATTTGGGCCTGCAAATGAAGGGGAATTGCTACAAAATGCAAAGCAGCTTAAATATTTACACCTATTGGGTTTTAAAAAGTTCCATTTCACAAAAACCTCTTTTCACAGGGAAAGGTATTTATACTACATTAATAAGACAACGCCGCTGCCGAATGGATTGGTGTGTGATCACCATTCGGTAGAGCCCAGATTCAAAACTCCAGGCACGGAACACAAAACGAAAGAAAAATGTTGATTTATGGCTCGCCGGACAATGGCAAACCTTCTGGCATATAAAAATCATCTGCTGTCCCGAGGCGGTATAAAACTGTAGGTCCCTCCGTATGTGGTAAAACTGCACGGCATACACCACAAATAGGAGGAAGAGCTTGGCCAAACACCCTATAAATTTACAATCACAATCTGAGATCTTAATTTTTTTATCAAACTCCGTATTTAAATTCTGCCTGAATTTCGATGCATTTTTTTCATAATTTCCACGCTCTTGTTAAGCGTGAAGCGATACATGATAAAATGACAAGCCCTGCCGAATATTTTGAGAGCTGAATGTCATTGTTTATTGTTAGAAGGAGAACGGAATTCATATTTCTGTTCACTAGACATTTCACTAAACACATCTACCGAATATATAAAATTTGATTACGCTCCCACTTAAACACTTTCTTTGTGAAACTCATTTCAATATTTTTACTCACCTTCGATCTCTAAATGTGCTTCAATATGTTTGGAGTTCGCTTCTGTTTCCATATTCCACAGTGTCCCAGTATTCATAAAATTAAAGACCGAAATCCTTCTTCATAGCTATCTGCCAATGGCAGTACTCATATCGAATAAAATTTCAAAAATCTACTCCGAGCTTCGAACGATAACTCGGGCTTAAATCGTAATTTTGAAATTATTTACATTACTCCAACCCTCATCCGCTTGTTCCCAAATTGTACTTTTAAAGAAGTACAAATATTTCTTAAAATAAGAGCTATAAGTGATACTTGCACTCACACACGCACACATACATGTATGCTCCCCCCATGTGGCAAGAGCAAATGAATGTCAAAAATCAATTACAACTTAAACAGTCAAGTATTATAAAATCAAACAGCCAAAGCAAAAAATTCAGCTAAACCAATCCAACTCAACTGAACTCAACCCAACCAGCAGTCGAGTCATCCAACTAAACAACAACAATCTGACCGAGGTATTCCATTCCACAGACAAACAAACATATCGCACATCGCACCTGTGCAACATTGATAGACTTGTGGCAGCAACAATGATACAACTTGTACAGCTTGAATGGTAAGCGGAGAAATCGAGGCGACGGTTTGTTAGACAACTAAATCGGAAGGCGGGCGAAAGCAATTCCGAATTCGTTACGACGAATTGGTAGTGACTCCAATTGTAGTGGATGCTATTTTTTTTGTTGTTGGCATATATAAACATACTTTTGTTAAACGACTGTCTGTGCTTTGCCACAATTGAAAATTGAAATTGTAACCATGGGTCGGGTGCCATTGCCGGTGCCGCCGTCGATGCCGTTGGCACTAACAATGTTGTTGGTGTTCATGTCAGTAGGATTGTCGCGTGTTGATGCCGATGTTGCATGCAAAGCAACAAAATGTGGGTAGACAGGCATGCGAAATAAGCACTGCGCGTTTGTGCATATGTATGTAGGTTTGTATATATGTAAGGAAATGTGTGAAATTGAAAAAAGGAATACCATCAATGGCAATGACGAGAATATGAAGGAAAAGAAAATGAAGCAAACTCGAGTGTTTAAATATTTGCACACACACGCAAACACGCAGACACCACCTGAGTGTGCATTCGAGTGGCTGAGGGTAAGCGGAAGGAACTGCTTAGAAGCTATATTGTATACCAGTTGGTGCAAGAAAAGCTGTATGTGTGTCTGCGTTGTTACTCCCCACCCAATGAAGTGGAAACCATAAAATTTTAAAACTTTCGATTTTAGCAACATTTTCGCCAGCAGGTAACGAAAACTCTGACAAGCTCGCCGCCATTGGTTTGTCTTCGAAAGGAAGACAGACAATTTACGACAATTTTTAGTGCTACTTAAATGTAAATGTATATTGATCCTTTCGCAAAGCACACATATACACATATTTATGTACATATGTATATATCTACATATATGTAGGAATGTGTATATATGTATATATTGAATATATAAATGTATATAAAGTTCTTCTATTCGAATATTCAAACTCAACCGGAGCAAGTGATTGCTGCTGTTGCTATTGAGGGCGGAAATGGGCGTTTTCTTGGCGAATACTTTCTTAGAAACACCGACTACGAAAATATTTGCAAATTGTAGGCAAACACTTCGAGCAAGCGGCAAGTGGAGAAGGAATGGAGAACAACAGATTTTGGGTGGTGGATTTGCTAATAAACGTATTTGGACTCAACCAGTGAGTTAAGTTCATTTAACTAGAAGGCGATGCGCGTAAAAATAAAAGTTAACGCTTTGCACGCTCGCTTAATTTTGCTAGCGATAGTCAAGGAGTGTAGGCAAATTTAAAAAGTATTTGGGTTTTATAACTCTTTTAGACACAAAATGTGATCCAAAGTAAGCAGAACATTTTTGCTAATTTTATTGCCGTCTCGTATTTGTACGAGTATTTGCTATTTGCCTAGGAAAAGGTAAGTTTTTCATTGGTACGTTGTCTATGGCATTCGAAATGGAAACAGAGTTATTGGTTCTGAAGTGAGAGTGCGATTAGAGCAACGCTACAAAAGTGTGTATAGTTCAACAAGTCCGTATTTATTTAAGTAATGAATTTGTTAGTTCTGCCTTCTCAAAACTGGATAAAGAGGCAAAGCGAATGTGTCTGGTGGTGAACGAGGACAAAACTAAGTACCTCCTGTCATCAAACAAACAGTCGGCGCACTCGAATATTAGCACCCATGACACTGTTGACAGTTATGATTTCGAGGCTGTAAAAGACTTGGTATACTTAGGAACCACCATTAACACCGATAACAGTGTCAGCCTTGAAATCCAACGTAGAATCTCTCTTGCCAACAAGTGCTACTTTGGACTAAGTAGGCAACTGATCAGTAAAGTCCTCTCTCGACGAACAAAACTAACACTCTACAAGACTCTCATCATGCCCGTCCTAACGTATGGCGCAAAACCGTGGACGATGACAACATCCGATGAAGTGACGCGTGGAGTGTTTGAGAGAAAGATTCTGCGAAAGATGTTTGGACCTTTGCACGTTGGCAACGGCGAATATCGCAGGCGATGGAACGATGAGCTGTATGAGCTTTACGACGACATAGACATAGCGCAGCGAATAAAGATCCAGCGGCTAGGTTGGCTGGGTCATGTCGTCCGAATGGATACAAACGCGCCGGCTCTGAAAGTATTCGATGCGGTACCAGCTGGTGGTAGTAGAAGAAGAGGAAGAACTCCTCGCATTGGAAAGATCAGGTGGAGAAGGACTTGGCTTAAATTGGTGTGTCCAATTGGCGCCGGTTAGCATGAGAAAGACGCGACTGGCGCGCTTTGTTAAACTTGGCCAAAATCGCGTAAACGGTTATCGTGCCAATTAAGAAAAAGAAGAAGTCCACAATTCAAAGGTTGGTGAACAAATTTCAAGAAACTGATTTTGTCGAGGACAGAAAAAGGAGTGGCCGACCTAGAACCAAAAACTGGACGTTCTTAATTAGGCAAACATGAATCGATTGTTTGGCGAATTTTGATGTAACGATGTAATTTTTTACAGATTGCTTAGAGCCGTATTTTGAATAAAAATAGTGAGACCTGAAAGAATCTACATATGTACAACATCTAGATGCGTCTTTTGAAAGACTTTTTACTTTGGTCTACTTTTCTCGAGGGTATTTTTTGGACTTTTTCGCCTTTTTTTTTTGTGGAAAAAAAAGCTTTCTAAAGATTCTGAGTAAGAAGTTGGAAAGGAAGAAAAGTTTGTAACTTGGATATGTATCATTTTTATAAAAGAATGGATTATGTTTTCGAAACAAATTATTAAAATTAGATAGGAGAAAAATGGTCAAAGCTTGTCGGTCTGCTGTGGCTATGAAACTCACTTAATGTATAGGGTGAAATAAATACAGAGGTGTGGCCAAAAAATGAATGGCTGACGTAACCGAGGTCATGACAGCGATTTGTTGACGAAAAATTGAGATTGTGTTCGTGGTACACGAAAAAAAGTCGACGTAGTCAACGCTTACGTTACTTTAATGCCGTCTGAACAACGATTGATTGGGCGAGTATGTGAATACGTGTGAAATGAGTGGCCAGAATTTTCCTGTAGTTACCATTCTCATAATTTCACCTTAGGGGATAGACAAATCTGGTAATATATCTTCCTTGCTTTATATATTGTATAATTTATATGTTGCTTGGGTGAGGCTGGTTGCGGTGCGGTTAGTTAAAGTTAGTTGAGGTGACTTCAGGTGAGGTGAATTGAGGTTAGTTTAGATGAGGTGTGACGTTTTGAGCTTCTCTGCCAAGAAAAATAGAACCATAAACTGATATTTGTTTTTTGTAGAAAAAATCTCTCAAGAGATCAGTCTTACTTATGATAAAGGGAAATAAAACTAAACAAAATCACCATTTCTGGCGAAAAATTTAAAAATACAAACAAAAGGAATGTTTTCGGTCGAAAAAATAACAATTCACAAAATAATCATTATTTCAGAGCGACAAAAACGCAAAATATAAGACTTATTTCTGATAAAAAAAATTTATAAATATTATTTTAATTAATTACTTTCTAAGCGATTAATTAAAAATCGAAATGTGATTCTCAATAATTTTTTTAAAGATATTGTTCAAAAATTTCTAAATAAATAAATTCATAAAGCATTCAGCAAAAAATATGCGCATACATAAGTACAAGGTGACGTAAAATGTAGCACACTACCGGAAGATTTATAATATTTGTAGATGCCGTTGAACGTCGATCATATTTGACACTGGTAAACTAAACAGCCAACAAACAGGCAAGCAATGGAGCACGTAAAGATCAAACTAAAGATTTTCCTCACTCATAATCAGGTGGAGATTGGTGTGTATAACTGGCTTTTTTTTTTGGCGGGAAACTCGCCCAAAATCGCTCACGCGGTTATAGCCCCAATCAAGTTAAGGAAGATTATTTTCGGTCCCTGTGACCAAGCGTTTTTTTATAGGATTACGTTGAAGCTATGGCCAAGCAACTTGTGTCAAGCTGCTCGAGTCATTCGACAGGCGGCGCTATTTAGTTCGTTATGCTGCAGAACCCTGCGACTCGCTAGACTGAATCAAAAGCTGGATTTTGGTGACAAAATATGTAAAAATATGTATATCTGTAAAACATAGCATGTAACTAAAACAAAAAGCAAATGCTAGTGTATTTTTAAGCTGAAACTATCTTCACCATTTTTCTTTTGCTCTGACTTTCTCAAGTTTTCCCAAGAGATGTATATTAAAGTAATTCTTAATTTTGGTTCTCATTTACTATAATCCACTTGTTATTACTTTCTTACTTTTTCTTTACTTTCATATGTGTATATATATATACAAAAATATATGCAATATAGCCCTAAATATGTACTTAAGTACGCCAGCAACATCCTTTAATAGCTCGTTTAAGTTTTCATAGCAAAAGTTGAAAAAACTCATCGCTTACAGGAAGCTTAAAGCGCACATAAATTCACAAAATGGTATTAAGAGGAAACATCATCGAGCGGATAAATATGGCTAAGCCATGTAGCTGCACTTAACTTTTTACGAGTTCACTTTGTGCAACTCACCTGATACAACTTTTGCAAACGCTAAAAGACTAGTTGGGCTTAGAGCTTAGAAAATCCAACGTAAAAAGCAATAAAGTTAAGTAAGCAAATAAAAATAAAAGCGAATAGAAAATAGTTATGAAAATAAGTGACATATGAATATTCTTGTACATGCAGTAACCCTCCAACGAATTACCAAAGACAAGAAAATAATATTGCAAACTTTACACTCAACAAGCAATAAAAACCGAAAATTATGGAGGGGGATTCGTGTTAGTTATAAATTTAAAAACTTTGTATTCAAGCCATTGTAAACTATTTTTAAACAGAGACATATAAATTTTTACGTTTAGTATCTTTAATGCACTTCAATATTACTCTTTCTCGCGTATGAGGATTGCTATCTGGGTTTTGAAATACACAAATACAAAATAATATTTCTTATCGAAAATGCCTTTAATTCTTTTCAAGCCATGAGGATGAGTACACTTTTGCAAGCGTTTGAATACATTTTTGCAGCTCTTCTTTACTTTCGATTAGATTAGATTCTATATGAGGTTTGCACTTCGACCTTATAGCCTTTTTTGCCCTCAACTCATCACAGTACCACATCCAGACCCAGTTCCTTAATTAAACTCAGGACACAGCTGCGTGTGATTGAGCGTATGTGCGATTCTTCTGGATGCAATTGGCCAAGATGTATGAACCTTCTCCGCGCTATAGAGCTGCATTCCAGGGGAAGGTGCATTGGAGTCTCGTGAAATTAATTGCAGAAACGAAAAGAGTCCATAGACCAAATCCCGATAATGTGCAGATGACTTCGCAGTATGCAGTGGCCTGTGAGAACGTCCGTGAGCATTCTCAGTTTATCCTTGGGGAGGGTTATGAGTTTTTTAAACCTCTTTGTGGTGGTACGCTCCCAGTGGGGATTTCGCCTGGCGTAGACCCATATTTTGGTGTCATCAATTCTCCATTAGCCCTGATTCTTCACTGCTGAGCTTCTCCTTGATGGTGTGTTGTACCATAGAAAGGAAGCGATTGGGTCCTATTAAAAGCAAGGCCGCAGCCTTTCTCGCCAATGCGTCCGCTATTTGATTCCCAGTTGAGCCCTTTTGTCTTATCTTAGTCAGATGCAATAGTGCGGCCGCCGTAGCCGAATGGGCTGGTGCGTGACTACCATTCGGAATTAACAAAGAGAATGTTGGTTCGAATCTCTGTATAAGTTTATCTCTTCACATAGACAAATTCCAGCGCCTATCCCTTCTGGGTTCTTCGAGCCATCTGGGGTCTTCGAGCCATCTTTATATCAGTGCAGAGTACACTCTTGGAGTTTCTTTTCAAATTCAGGTCTACTCCCCTTTTACTTATTGTGCAGTTCAATTCTGAACTCTCTAATCACATGAAACAAAACATGCCGTTTGAACGCAGCAACAACCCCTTTTTCAGAAGCTGGAAAACCTAAGCTTTGCATTTTATTTGTTTCAATGAATACAAACAGAAATAATTGGGCGCCAAATAAGTGCTTTGCACTGAATGATCCATCAAATCGATGTTATGAATAGTCAAATGACGTGATGTGTGAGAGCTTGCATTGACGTAGTAAGCTGGGCAATGATTCATTTCCTACAAATAGTTTTGATGGTTTAGCACATAAAATTTTCAATTTTCTATTACTCTAACAAAAACAACAATATCCGTACGTCATGAGAACGGTTACGTCTCTTATGTCTATTGGTTTATTATTATTGAATTTAATAAGATATTACAAAAAAAGCTCTATCATAAAAATTGACTTATCGAGGAAGAAAAAAAAATTGACTAATATTCTTACATTTTTCACGAGTTCTAATTAACCATAAAGTTAAGTAGCTAAAAAATCTAAAGCTCTCGCATAAACCGATAAGTAAAGCGTCTACGAAGCAAAGCAAATAATGAGTAAATGCATAGAAATCAACATACATTTACTTACTTTGGTGCGACAGTAAATTGAACATAAGTACGTAAAAATCAACGCCCGTAATGGCTAGACTCTGTTGCAGCAGTTGCATGACCAGTGGTGACAGTTTATGAGCTACTTTACTTCATCCTGCCCCCCTATTTTCCATGTGCATAGGCTGCATTTTTTTTGTACGTTTCACTAAGCCCTTCACGTTCATTGCTAAGAAGGGCCACCTTCTCCAACCGAGTACGACCATATTCAGCTTATTAAGCAAACTCCCTAATAATGAAAGCTGGCATTATTGACGACACCTCTGGGAAGGGAGGCAGTCAATCAGGCCATCAGCATAAGCGGATTTTCTCAAAAATAGGTTTCCCAATTATTACATACACATACATATGTATATTTACTTACGTAAAGGCGTGGGTGTGAAAAACGTTTGATCGCAATTGGAAAAGCCACAAAGGTAAGCGGATTTAAATTTCAATTGCTTTTGTCGCAACAAATCAGAGAATCTGTTCAGCAGTTAATATTAGTATTGGGTATGCAGAGAGAGTATTGAGTATGCAGAAGCTTATTGACTTTTCATATAAATATGTAAGAACTAAATTCAATTTTTACAACTCCAAACAATAACAAAATATATAGACTTAATAGAATATACCCAATTCAATAAAATGCATCAGAACCAAATTTTGTTTGACTATACGAGGTGTGGCTTTCAGAAAATAGACAGTGCATGTATTGACTATTAAAAAAAATTCAGAAAATACCATGGAAATAAATATTATTTTAAAATTTACAATGGAAAAAATCAAAAGCTTCTAAATACCGTCAAATAGTTCCGAATGTAGTAGAGGCAATGGGGTGTTAAATTAATCATCCAATTTTGTTTTTGAAACTTTTTTGCTAAATTAAATAAAGGTGATTGTGATTGAGGGATGTGTGCGGTGATTATGATGATATGATTGACGTACGATGCCGTTTGCAAAAATTGTGTGATTAGTTTCGCACCACTTTGTACATACACATATGTAGGTGCTCATATTTAGATGCTCATAAAGTTTTACGATTTAAAATCGCTCATTTTATATTTGTCAGAAATAGAGTGAATATTTCGCGTCTTTTATTCGACTATTTTGTAAGTTATTATGTTTTTTGACCAAAAATATTTTTTTTTGTTTTCAACTTTTCATCAAAAATGTTTATTATTTTATGAGTTTTTTTTTTTATAGAAAATTTTATTTTTTATAAAATTTTTATAGAAATTTTTTTTTATAAAACTTATTTCGTCACCTTTTTTTCTCAGTAATAAAAATTAGTTATTCAATTTAATTTACTTTTGGAGATCAAACCACTTCCCCCACCTTAACTCACCTGAACTCACCATATACTAACTTATAGGTATATATATATACGGGGTTACTTCGAAAGTCGTGCTAGGTACTTAAGGCAGATTATTTAAGTCATTTCTGATTAACTTAGTTACTCGGCATGATGTCCAAAACTTAAGCATTATCGTAATATTCGGGTTTTAAGATTATTTAAAAAACAAAAATTGTTTGGTTTTGCTTGTATGTCCAGTTTTTTTAATGTTAGCTCGAGGTCTTATTTCCTCTCAACTCTCAGTTATTTTTAAATAAATAAAAATCATCAATGGAATTCCAACCAAACACTTGCAGTTAAAAATGGCTCTTGTACTTAATATTTTTTCATGAGGTGTTTTCCGCTTCACATCATTAAAAAAAAATTCAGGCAACAAATCTGAAAATAATTTTAAAAATTAGCTGAAGATCGTTTCATTACTATAACACAGGGTGTTTTTAATAAGTTTTGACAATTTATTTGACTCGTTTTTAATTTTAATCATTTTTTTTATTTTTATAAAACACAGAAATTTCAACAAATTTTCCTTAAGATTTAAAATTTTTTGATCGGAATTTTTAGAAAAATCAAAGTATGCAGTTTTTTAGCCAACTACTCTGGAGTGGAGGGAAGCGAAAGAGCGGATGAGTGTGAAAGGGAAGGCTCTGAGCTTGACCTTCAGCAAGTGGTAGAGGACATAAACATTCCTATAAACGAACTGTATACTGCAATTAACTTGAGCGTAATCGCAGAAACCAATAAAATGTGGTATCTGCCTATAAACTGCGGGATAACCAAAGCGCTCTGCCAAAAGCGTCTGCCTTGGGATTCAAATTGAGCTCAAGAGGCATGTGAAAAGGCTGGGCTTTGCTATTACATTTTCTGTGGATTTAGATTAATAATAAACGGATTTCAGTCAGAGTGGGTGTAGTATAAAACATATTCTAGAAGAATTATAATCTGCCAACAACAAATCAAAGTATACTAATTGTCTGATAAAAGCCGGCTCAAAACTACTACATAATGGACGCAGTATATCGCTCGCAAACTTCGCAGCCAATGAAAGCACGCATTGGGAATCTTAAAAGGGCAAAAAGTCTGCTTGAATTCAACAGATAAAGTAGCAGCGTCTTCACAAGTTTAATAACGCGTCACTACACTATTGGCACCCTAGCCAGTAGAATGGATCTACCTCACAATGACTTCTGCAGGACTTGTGGAGATGAAGAAGAACTTATAGCCCACTGAATAAAATGCAACTTTGAAATGGTTACAAAATCGTATTGATTTTAAACAATTTTTTTGCTTACGGTATTGTGGGTTTCTTTCATTTAAAAAGAAATGCGGGGAAAAACAAATCAAAAATTAGGATATCTCAAATAATTGCTGCCAAATCTCATGGATAGCCCTTGGATTACGTTGGCATAGTAAGAGGTGGGATCGTGCGATGCGCCGACGAAGAGATTCCGCAAGACAGCGACTCAACGCACATTGCTCTTTATCAAGATGATTGCATTTTTTAATTTTCTATCTATTCGAGAACTTAAAGCAGATCATTGAGATAATAAGAAAGAAAATGAGAATGGAGAGTAAGTGATATGGCCGAATAATAATAATAATTTCGCCCACCAAAAAAAAAAAATGCCAAAGAAATGTGCAAGTGCTAATAAGAATAAATAATTTACTTAAGTACTGTGCTCGAAAAGTTTCGCTTGTTATAAGAAGTGATGCATTAGTTTCGTCTTTTAAATTCTTTTGCTTAAAATGTTTTCAAATCTTGTGTTTGTTGCTACTTTTCGTTTAAGATTAATCAAACTTTCGAGGTTTTTCATTCAATAGATACTACTAATAAGAAGAATAAGTAATAAAAATTTTGACTAAATTGGCTCTGTTGTGAGCTTGGAGGGAAGGTTCTATCACATCCGCCTAGACTCTACAACTTACTTCAGTCGGTTAACACCTCTCCAACCACTTATAAAGTTTTCTTGATGGAGCAAATGAGTCTCAAGAGAGACTTGTGAAAATGAACTGGACCAGCTTTTTACGATGGTGAAGTTCTTCAAAAGTGGTATAATGAAAATGCCTTAAAAATTTGGGTGTTTTTATCGAACAAAATGGCGCATATTTCTCATAAATTGAATAGTCTGAACTATGTTATTTCCAAATAAAGCGGAAAATTCTCAGTGCAAAATTAATTAATTATAATGATGAATGAATAATAATTAGAGCCAACCGAAATTCGGCTTTGGTGCAACCAAAAAAGAAACCGAATTTCGATTGAAATTTCATTAAACATTTTTGTTCAAAAATTGTATACACTTTTCATTGTTGTGTCACTTCTTGAATTCTGGAATCAAAGCACACCACTTTAATTTTATTTATTTATTTTTTTAATTTATTTAAAATATCACTTGCTCCCCCTCGATTGTGGCTAACGCACAATATTTTAGTGCTGCAAGCCAGCTCTATACCAGTAGACGGTGATGCTAGTAAGGTGAAAATACTGACAAGCTACTGTTTTTATGTTGCACTATAAAATTCTCCAGCTAGGATATATGTAAGTAAATAATTAGTACAAGGAAGTATACAAGGTGGCGCAAAATTAATCACCGTATCGAAAGATTTATAATTTTTGTAAATAGCGTCGAACGTTAATCGTACTGGACACTTATGAGCAAAATAGCAGATTTCCAGCATTTAAAATAATGTTTTTTATTTAGGAAAAAGTTAGTCAAAAACAAATTTGGATGATTAATTTTGCGCCACATGAGCACAAATTATTGTGATTGAGACTTATTTGGTTTTTTTACTTTTTTATTAATAGAAGTACTGAATTTTTAAAAAATTATTGTTTGTTTATTATGTGGACCCTTTCGCTTCGGGTTTGACGGAAATTGACTGGAATGCGATTAAGTTCAGTGCGGCCTCAAAAATGTATGTTATTTCGTTCTCTGTAAATAAATAAAATATGAAATAGACTACTTATGTTTTAAATTTAATGTATTTTTACATAAATACAAAATATGCGAGCATTATGACCGAAGTTTTGCAGGTTGTGCAACTACTTGTGAATTTGTATGTGCACTACAGTCTTAATAATTACTAACATACCTATACACACATTTATTTTCACCTCATTTCAAATACTATTCATCCCTTTAAATTCCGAAATATTTCCATGCCAACAAATGTAACTAAAATGATTTATTTCTCTTGTTTCATTTTCAGGTATGTAACCTTTACAGAAATTCCTCAACCATAACAATGAATTTACAGGTTTGATATTTAAAAAACTTCTATTCATAATTTACCGCAAAATATTTGGAAAAGGAAATATGCCTAAGCCACCAGTGTCTGAGTTTACTAATGTACAATAATTAAGATCCACAAAGCCACTAAAAATAACTTCCACGCCCGCTGCTTACTTAAAGTCATTGGCGGAGAAGAATGGAAATGTCAAGTTCAACACTAGCAAACACAAATCACTTTCAGAACTGTTGCCATTGCGAAGTTTGAAATAACCCACACCCTACCCTACAAGCAAGCCAGCGCTTCTTAGCAGCACTAATTGACGCACTCTCTGACACAGCCAAGCAGAGGTAACAGCAGTTCGCATAGGCGCGTTAACGACAATTGGATTGCTGAAAGTAGAAGCTGCCTAGCGGAGTTGGCCGACGGTCCGTGCTACAAGCGGGCAGGCTGACGTAGCAGAAAATAATAAATGCCCCATTAACAGCACCTTCCCATTGCCAGGAATTTGTTATGATTTATATGCACTGCTGAGGCGGCAAAATAACAACGGGAAAATTAAAAAAAAAAGAAAAAAAAACAGAAAAATAATAGAACAACTCGTATTCAGACACAGCGTATTTTGAAACAAAAGCTGTTTTTGTTGATGTTGCTTTGTTGCTAGGCGTATGTGGTGATAAGTCAGCAATACGGCAAAGGTAGAAAAATAAGTAGCCTGCTCACTTCCTGACTACAGCTTTGAAAGTGTAAATGTGAGTGCTAAGTATGCCATACATACATAGTCGCTGTAAACACTGCTAGGAAATCCACAATTTCCAAATGGTACTGTTCTAGTGAGTTTGGAGCCATGACTAGTTCGCATAACTATTTCATTTTCCATATAAGCAACTACCAAATTTCACAAACCAAGAACCTAAAATTAATAATCTGCTTAGTTAATTTTTTTTTTATCTTCTGATTTTTGATAATACAGGTCGAGACAATTCGGGAGGGGAAATTTGATGTTGCCGAATTAGGTAGCTGGTGTGCTTGAGCTTTTGTATGTGTGAATTCTCTGTATTTATCGCTAACTTTAAACTTCAACAAGGCGTTTTCATTCTCATTTCATTTTTATTTAAGTCCATGATTACAAAAACCTTGTAGACTAGATATATATCTTTACCCAAAGGTAACTCTTACGTAAATGAATAGTGGGACGCCATTCGCGAATGAAAAAGAAATCTTGGCGAAGCAAAATCAGTAAGAGCACTCCTAATAGGGGCAAAGTTATAGTTATTTATTTTGTTTTTTTTTTGATATTAAATTAGGTTAAGTTAATTCGGCTGGAATTAAGCCACGCAAACACCTTTTGGTCCCTAGCGATACCAGATGAAGACTGACCTATATTAAGATTTTAAGTCGAATGTCAACGCTTTTAGCAGATCCAACCAGCGCTGAGAGATCAATTTTTAAGATATGCCCCAGACTCTCAAACCGTGAGCTCCCAGCCATTTCCAGCGCGTTTTTGATAATGCTGGACAAAGACACAGAGCTATTCGAAACAATACACATATGCCAACGATTAGGCCAGTGATAAAAGCGCCTTTTAAATACGTTTGAACAGATCTTCTTCAGCTCCTTCAGCGAATTCTCCTTAATAATGGCCTCTATCGTCTGAAAGCGGCATCCGCGGAGTGAGTTCCCAGTTTAAGTTTTGGGAAAAGGAAAAAGTCACAGGGGAAGGAAAAATTTACATCCGGTAAATACGGTGGTTGTTCGGTGGTATTTATCGAGTTTTTGGTCAAAAAAGTGTCCACAATATGATATGAGCCTTGTGAGACGAAACGTTATCATGGTGCAAGATCCATGAGTTTTCTTTCCATAAATTGAAAAATTTAAAATCATATTCTTTATTTACCGTAAAACCATTCGGAACGAATTCCTATATTCCGAGTACACAACACCATGATAATCAAAGAAAGCGAGTAGCATGACTTTTACCTTTGACCGACTTTGACGTTGTTTGTTGGGTTTCGGTGCATGTGAATAGCGCCATTCAGCCGCCTGTTGTCTGGTTTGCATGTCAAACTCACATGCTCACGTCACATCACCTGTTATGATCCGAGCTACCTCCCTGAAACTTACATTATAGTTTTCCAGCACCATTTCAACTGAAATATTTTTCGTTCTTTTAGGCATTTTTATATTTTCTTTTAGTTTTTTAAAATGAAACATACTTTTTACAATATGTTTTCGGGCAACTCTATAGTAAAATTTTCAACATTGAATACCCAAAATTATTAACTTTTTCCAAAATTTCCAGTCTACTTCTTATTATAACGAAGCCTACAAATAAACAAATTTCCAGAAAAATGTATGACAATGACCGAAATACTTGGCTCACTTGACCTCGAATCGCTCATCTGTACGTGTTCTAATATGTTAGCTTACATAGATTTTGAAATGTTTATTTTGCCTATTACACACCTCTTTCACCTTACTGCGCCTAAAAATAGCTTTCAATTTTTTACTCCTATTCAGTATTCGCAATGCTTTGATTGGAGGTATATCAGTGTGCGTATGTGAGCCTCTGTGTGGCTTTATTTGCTGCTCGTTGTGACCTTGTTTAACTACTTGCCTTGTTGCGTAACACTCATCAACGGTGATGGCAACACTTTTAGCACTCGCACTCACCAAACACTTATGCATGTGTACATGTATACCTGCATGTGTATGTGCATAGTAAGTGTGTGTCCATTCTATACACCATTCACTTAGGCTAAGCCACTCGACCGATTTCGGCATCACACAAATCCTAGCTTTGTGCTTATCGGCTCTACTGTTATAGGCTCTACTGTTGTAGTATTAGTGTTGTTTTGCTTGCTTGTAGTTGCTGACACTTTGCTTCCATTTATTTAATATGCCAATTTGTGTCACAAATGCCACAGCTGCACCATACTACGACCAACGACCCTCTTTATCCCATAACTACTCACCTCAATTCACCTTCAGTCATTTTTTATTTGCCTAACACCCGTATTTTGTTCTTTACTGCCTGTGCTATGCCTCTTTCGCCCTTAGTACCTCTACTATGCAGGTAACTTTCTTTCTGCTAACAATTCACCTACAATATGTCATTTTCGCTTAATAAACGCTTAACGTCTTTTGGGGTTTACCCCACTGTATCTTTGTGCGGTCTACGTATTTCTCTGAGACTGTAAGCCATTAACAGCTGTGCATGTTTGCCAGAAAAGTATGTAACTATTTGTGTGTGTGTGTGTATTAGTTTGTTCTGTGTTTTACCATAAATCTGTCACTTTAATGTTGACTTTTCTTGTTCAATTGTGATTTTTTATTGTTTCATCGCCATATTGTTCGGAAAGTTTGTCCTTATTTTTCTGAATTTCTTTCATATTTTTTATGACTTCTTTGCCGGTTGTTTGCTTTGTTACTCGCATATTAGTTATTGTTGTGGGCATTGCCATTAAATACATATTCAGTATACAAATAAAGTCACCATTTTCGCCTACTGCATTCGCATTTCAGCCTTTTTGCCTCTTAGTCGTCCCGCAGTTTCATATCCGTTTTGGTCATAGCCCTTCGGCTGTCTGGTTGGGACTGTTGCCGCCTTTGCTCTCTTGCTTTTCTTTTCAATAAAGTTGTTAATGTCCGACATAATTTCTTTATATGTTATTTTCGCTGTTGACTGCTGAATATCAAGTCTAGAACAATAACAAAAACCTTAAAAAAAAAATCAAGAAACTTCTGTCGAGCCGCAGGAGTTGCCGTTCAAAGTACTGATTTATATCTGGCCACAAATTTATGATTATGATTTAATGTGTTGAAAGAATATATGATATTTCAATTGTGCAAAATTTTGGCAGACTATTTCCATCCTCTCGCAAGCATGTGTGTACATACACATACACACACATATATATGTACGTTAAGTATCTTATGAGAGATTTGTTGGTATTAAAATTTATAGACTTACTTTGCTATCTAGATAAGAAATGAAGTTTCCAAAGCCATAGCACTTACTTGGCCTTAGTCACTAGTTCAAGGCAACTTTTGCCTTTAATAGTTATCTCACCCAAATGAAAATCGTAAATTTTAAAAGAAATAAGCCTCAAAATAAGCTATTGTTATCAGATACAACGACAATCACTTCTAAGGTGAATTGGAATGAAAGTTTCCTTGCTGCACTTGACGCTGTACCTTTTTGTAATTTTTTCAAAATAGGTGTATTGGAAGTGTATTAAAACGGCAGTTAGAGGGTTAAGACGTTCCACAAAAATGTTAAGCAAAAATTGCACTGTGGTTATCAAAAACAGAAAACTTGTATGGGCTGGAGTAGGTGAGCTCGCACAAAAGGCTTATCCAAGCTAATATTCGGAAATTTGGTATAGATAGGTTGCGTACACAAACGGCTATAAACATCGAGAAGATCGATTTGTATGGAAAGCAAATTTTTGATTTACTGCAACGCATATGTCGAATTCAAAAAATAGAGGTTGTCTGTAAAGTAGGTTTACTGACGATAGTTTAACGTGACAACGTCTTAAGAAAATACTGATGGAATGGTTGCATTTTTCAAAAGAAAATTTTAATTTTAATTGTTTGATAGGTATTTTGTATGGTTATAGAGAAGGAGGTAAATGAAATCGCAATGGAATTGATCAAGTTAGATTTACACAAACGTGGAAAATGACGAAACATTTATCAAATTCATGAAAGATATGTCCAATTTCGATTGTGCATCAGGCGTTAATAAATCAACAACACTAAGAGGCACCATCATCGATTTGACTTTTTCAAGACACAATACACTCGAAATACCTCCTTTCATTTTCTACTTTTCTTATCATTGTCCTATTCTCAACATATGTATGTATATTAGACTATGAAAATTGCACCAAAGTATATGTATGTATGTGTGTTTATATACATATATTAGTGTACAACATATCTTATAAGGTATGTGGTAAATATTACCATACATTTTTTCCTTCATATATAAGAACAAATTAATAATAAAAACATTAGAACAACAGGTATTATTAACAACTAGTCGTCACTAATTATAAATTCGGTATATATATATCATTAACAAAACACAACGCAACATAACATAACATAACATAACATAACATAACATAACATAATATAATATAACATAACATAACATAACATAACATAACATAACATAACATAACATAACATAACATAACATAACATAACATAACATAACATAACATAACATAACATAACATAACATAACATAACATAACATAACATAACATAACATAACATAACATAACATAACATAACATAACATAACATAACATAACATAACATAACATAACATAACATAACATAACATAACATAACATAACATAACATAACATAACATAACATAACATAACATAACATAACATAACATAACATAACATAACATAACATAACATAACATAACATAACATAACATAACATAACATAACATAACATAACATAACATAACATAACATAACATAACATAACATAACATAACATAACATAACATAACATAACATAACATAACATAACATAACATAACATAACATAACATAACATAACATAACATAACATAACATAACATAACATAACATAACATAACATAACATAACATAACATAACATAACATAACATAACATAACATAACTTGCTGTTCAAGCAAGGTCACGACGTATGATCAAGATGACGCCGCACGAGCAAGATACCTGTAACGCCGCAATTTTTGGTGCGTGCAGCCGGCTACATCGAATTATAAGACGTTATCACGTCACAATAAATTTAAAATATTTTTTGCGAACAAGGCTGACGATTTAAAAAATTTGTTTAATCATTTCATCCTTGATGAAGCGTTATACCATTGCAAAAAGGAGGTACATAAAAAAGAAAATTCGAAACATTCTTCGATACCATTACGACTAACACGAAACGTCGTTTGCTGTTAATATTACATATAAGTAGATCCAAAACAATACCGAATGCAGCAGCAAAGCTGTGTTACAAACGATTCCCATTTGGTGAAATAGACGTCGAAAATGAAGCACACGAAAGTCAGTGAGCATGCTAGCATTTGTTTTATTGCCCGCCCAGGTATACAAGATTATCTGCCGCTCGGAGTCTGCTTAAAAACTGTAAGTTCCTCCATTTGTGAACGAACAACAAGACGCACACCACAAGTAGAAGAAGGAGCTCTGCTAAACGCCAATTAAGTAATACTGTTCGACATCACTGCTAACCTCTGGTACATCATCATAGTTAGTTCTCTTGAGGCGCGAGTGCACAAGAAAAAGTTGTAGGGGGCGATATAGAGTGGATACGGTAATTTGAGATGCCTTTCTTTTTGCCAAAAACTCTTACAGATTGACGAAGGATGGCCAGCGTGGTGCAATATTTAGCCATTCACGCCCAGTTCGAGCCGCATTTAGATAGTGCATGCCTGTAACTGTTCTAGGATGCCATCACAGAACTCTCCAGTTACTGTCTTTAATGCGGCAGCATATTCCTGATGAATAATGCTGCGCATATTGACAGCAGCCAGCAAAATTGCTTTCAGTTATGACTTGTAGATCCTCGCATTCGCTGGGTGTTTGCTGGACACGCAACTATCCAGGTCTCATCTCGATTAAGAATTTCCGAGCTGTTATCGTCTTATTTTTGATTTTAATTTGATCGCAATACGTTGAGTGTATGTAACGATGTAACTCATTGATGCTGCTAAAAAGCTATTTTTGGAGAAACATCGCATAAATCACAAATCGAAAATGCTACCAACCTTAAACTTTGGCTGCAAATAAAGGGTTAAATCCCCATAACTGAATAGCTACAGCTAATAGCTCTGTAGTTAAAATAGTGAGACTGTTGTTGATTCGAAATACCGTCATTCAAAATCAAGGTTGAGCATTTTGCACTATCACAAATTGCACTGTCACTCACGGTAGTTAAAATACGGGTTTCACTATCACTATTTTTCAGTGTTTTTACCATCCGGTTATTGCATTAATTATTTAGTGCACTATGCCCAATACTGATCAGTTTTGACTATTTATTTATTCATTTTCTAATTTCAATTATTATGTTTTTATAAAATTATATACTACAACAAAAACCATAGCATGCAAAGTTTCGAATTTCGTATAAAATTTGTAAAATTCGGAAAATTTGCATCAAAATCAAAAACTCAGAATTTCTAGAAGAATTTCAGGTATGCGGTTTTGTAGACCATTGTGTTTTGGTTTAATAAAGT
The DNA here is from genome assembly GCA_037575425.1 of Anastrepha fraterculus. Lineage (NCBI taxonomy): Eukaryota > Metazoa > Arthropoda > Insecta > Diptera > Tephritidae > Anastrepha > Anastrepha fraterculus. The sequence goes on from JAYXIM010050931.1 coordinate 58,291, forward strand.
TTCTAGTAGTTCATTTTCGCATCGGGCTGATTTTTTGCAATATTTTTGCAGCCGATTTTAGGTGTTCACTTTATTATATAAAAAAAAGGCATATAAAACTACATTCTTAAGATTTATCTAAAAGTTCCGACTAAAAAGTTTAACATTTTTAATTTTCCTATAAATAAATTTTAAATAGTTTGTAACCATGAACCATATGAAAAATTAGAAAAATTAAATTAAAAAAAAATGTTGCAATATGTTGCCCTGCTATTATTGTGAACTCGGTTGTAGCTGCTTTAGCTTGGAAATGCTAATGATTTTATTTCTTTATTTAAGTCAATGGTAACAACTTACTGACTAGAACTACAGGGTAAAATAGTAAAAATTTAAGACATAAAAGTAAATAGACACTTTCTTTAGAAATAATAAGACTCAATAAGTGAGGCCTTGGCATAGCAAAATCAAGATCAAGGCTTCTAAGAAGCCCATTAAACTCTTCGAGTCCTCTTGTAAGAGGGGCGAATTTAAGGTAATTAGACCTGAAAACTTCAACACAAAATGGATTATAACAGCGAAGTAGATCTAAACAGTGCATGGTGCCAGATATTCTTCATATAACGGGTGATTTTTTAGCTATTATCTTTTTAAACAGTTGGTTTAAACAGCTGACACACGTTTCGTGTTTCGTTTCACTGTCAAACATCTTCAGTTTGGTCTATAATTTAACCATGACGAACAACGCTTACAAATCATTGAATTTTATTATAAAAATTCGTGTTCTGTTAAGAAAGTTTATCGCGCGCTTCTTCCATTTTATGGTCGGTTTAATCGACCCACTCAAGCGACTTTTCGAGCTATTGTGACTAATTTTAGAACCGAATTTACATTATTGAACATCAAACTACCAACACGCTTACATAGAGTGCGAACTGAAGAAAATATCGCAGCTGTATCGGCCAGTGTTAATGATGGCCATCAATTATCGATTCGTCGCCGTTCGCAGCAATTGGGCCTCTATTACTCAACAGCGTGGAAAATTTTGCGAAAGGATTTAAGTGTAAAGCCTTTCAAAATACAGCTGGTGCAAGAATTGAATCCGAACGACCTACCGCAACGCAGAATTTTTGGTGAATGGGTTCTTGGAAATTTGGCCGAAGATCCACTTTTTTATCGAAAAATTGTGTTCAGCGACGAAGCTCATTTTTGCATCAATAGGAACGTAAATAAGCAGAATTGTCGATTTTGGTGCGGTTTATGGGCTGGAGGTATCATTAGACCGTACTTCTTCAAAGATGCTACGAATAGTAACGTAACTGTGAATGGTGAGCGCTACCGTGAAAGGATATGCAACTTTTTTTTGCCCAAAATGCAAGAGCTTGACTTGCATGACATGTGGTGTGTGTGGTTTCAGCAAGACGGTGCCATATGCTACACAGCACGCGTAACAAGGGACTTGTTGAGAGGCGATTCCGGTGAACATTTTATTTCACGTTCGGGACCTGTCAATTGGCCACCCAGAACGTGCGATATAATGCCTTTAGGTTATTTTTTGTGGGGCTATGTTAAAGCTCATGTCTATTCAGACAAGCCTGCTTCAATTAACGCATTGAAAGACAACATTAAAGCATTTATATGTGAGATACCGGCCGAAACATTAGAAAGAGTATGCCACAATCGGACTAAGCGGATGGACCATTTGAAGCGCAGTCGCGGTCAACATTTGCATGAAATAATCTTCAACTATTAAATTATGTGGACTGTCCTATTGATTTAAATAAAAATTTCATGAATTTTTTTAAATTTTACGTGTGTTTTTTTGAAAAACTTTCCTATAGCTCTTAAAAAATCACCCTTTATTTGATTTCTGACGAAATTATAACTAGAACAGCTGTGTATAGCCTTGCAATAATTGCTCCGTTGGCTGTTTGGTACGTCAACCAGCTTATTGAGGCAGCTCACTGGTTGAGCTACGAAAATTTAGATTTCGCTTTAGACTATTTCAGATTTATTTAGTATTTATTATTCTTCTGGGTCATTAAGTTTTGTAAACTCGCATTTCTCTTAAGGCTTTGTTTTGCATTCCTGTTTTAAACAATTTTCAATACCACAGCGCATTTTTGAAGCTAAGCAAAAACTAAAGGGTGAAATAAAAATATGCTACCGCTTATATTAAATATATTCCAAGACTAGAGCCATTAGTAGATAAAAGAAACAGAATACACAACTGCAGTGTTACCAACGTGAAAATCAACCAAATTAGTGTAAAACATTTAGAGCAAACACAAATTAGACTCCCCCGAAAAAAGAGGCACACAATTGCAGGAATAACCTCTTAAACTTACATAGCTTGATACACAAATGGCGACACTACATTCATGCAGTGTACAAACTTATTCTCTACTCCTCATACTTAGTTAGCAAATACTCAGTTGACATCCTGTCAAAAGGTGCTCTGCCATGTAGAGTAGAGGATGAAGATTTTCTCAAAAATGACCGGTAGTAGGTAGCACAGCGCCATTGTCGAAAGCTGCTGAGAGGAATGTAAAGCAACAATAACATTATCTACCTTTGCTTACTTTGACAGCAGTAACGACAATTTTACGATGTTATTAAGTATGATAATCCCCAGCGTTTTGGTGTAGTGGCAAAAGTTCATTAAAATAACTGCGCTGAAAATAATGCCAAACTCGTTTGCTTACACACATACACAAGCACATATACTTATATATATTTAGATGCATATATACACTGCCTCATGAAAGTACAGGTACTTTGTGACAAATTTTTACCATTTATTTAGTTTTATTTAATTTTAATAATTTCTAAAAAAATATAGCTAATTATAATACACAAATTATACAAGCCCAAGTTTAAAACTTTGTGTAAATTCAAAAACAAATTCAAAAAATTTTATAATTTTTTATTTTATCCAAAAAAATTCTAGGTATGCAGTTTGTAGCCCACTCAATTTTGTTATAATAAAATGCAAATTTAAAGTGGCTTAAGAAATGCGTTGATTTTTGACAATTGAGCGGTAGAAATCACCGAACACCTTCAGCAGAATAAATTGTCAGATGTGAAGGTGAATTTTAAGCCTATAGAAGCTTCTTTTTTATAAAAAAAAAATTCACTTGGTTGTAAAACTCGGTCACCAGAGTTTTTGGAAAAGTTCTGAATAAAACGTTTAAAATTTGTATGAAAATATAATGAATTTGTTTTTAAATTTACAAAAAGCTTTATACTTGGTTTTATATAGGTTTTATAGTATAATTAACTCTGCATTCTTCAAAAATTATTAATATTAAATAAAAAATATTGTAAATAAATAAATGGACTTATACGGTTTTAGCAGGAATGAACTGAATTTTCATAAAAAAATATTAAAATGAAAGAGGAACCTATTTATTAGTATTACTATTAGTTGCAAGGGCACATAGTGCCGAAAATAAGAAACTAATAAATTGACAAAAAGTGTCAATGAGTCTATGAGATATAGTTATGAAACGCACTGTATGTATACATATCTACAAATGGGTGCAGTTGGCTTCGAACACGTCAACCGCCGCCATAAATGCTCAAGATGGTAGCGCAATGTAATGTGGCAACGTAATTGTAACATTAAGATTATATTTAAAAGTGGCATTAACAGCGAGTCACGTTTTTCTTGCCACCTACGAATAGACGCCCACCCGGCTGCGAAAGCATGTCATTACATAAATACAACCATAAAGCTCCAACCGGGTTTGTGAACTCAAACAACAGCAATGGCATACAAGCAGCTGATTTGTTTCAGTGCTACTGCGGGTGTGAGTGCTCTCTCTCTCTCTCTCTCTCTCTCTCTCTCTTCTCATATCACCCGCCTTGCTGGGTCACCCTCTTGTGGGCAATGTTGTGCCATAAATGTACACGCGGTGTATAACACACGCAACTACGTCTTTTTATTCAAGTGGGAGTGCGTTTCTACACATTTCCTGCAGGAAAAATAATTTAACACTACGAGCTCTGAGGCGCTCCTAGTAAATATAGGGGCATAACTAGTTTGCATGCACGTAACTGGTGAACTTGACACATTGTTGCACTAGGTAGGTTCATTTTTTTTCAACTACATACCTTTTTGATAATCTGGACTAGTACTAAACGCGAGAGATAAGGCCTAGTACCAGTTCATGCTCGTTTTGGTAGCTCAAAATTTTTTTCCAACGAAAAACAAAGCTGCAACGTAGCTCACTCTTTTGCTACTGTTGCAGTAATCGGAAATATAGAATATTGGTGTTACATTCAGGAAATTGTAGTTTCTATTCTTAGAGCGGACAATGCATATTCATTGAAGTTTGCAATTTAAATGAATTTATTTAAAGTTTTGTTTCTTCTTTATTTTTTATTTTATGGTGAGCGTAAAAGTTCTCTGGCAACACTATTTTACTTCACGTGAACATTTGACAGCATCTATTTTGTAAGTAAAAAGAGTCAAAAGAGGAAAAATGAAAAGAAATGAAAAAAAAAATGTTATTGAAAGGAACTTCTTTCATAGAGGGTGCAGAAATCGATTGTTGATTGAAGTGATAAAAATCACCTTCTTCTTCTTATTTGAGTTTTGTGTTGGTTTGCGGTAATAAAATAAAAAGCTAGGCGAATTTATTAAAGGGTGCTATCGGTAAATCAGCTGATTTGTTTTTTTCTTTCGTTGTATCCATGTGGCTATCAGCCCAAAATGAAAGAAGGCGAATTCATCAGTACTTTGCCGTGGTACTCTTCCCAGATTTTTCACAGCGTTAACAGAGTACAACTTTGCCGTGAAATTTCACGTATATTTCAAAGGCAAGAATTTTTGTGGATTTTGAAAGCTAGTTTCACGTGAAATGCGCTCAGATGTTAATGCTATAGAGCCGAAAGTCTTGCTAGCTTGCGCTCCCCCACTTGTATGATTTTACTTTCGTTTGTTTACAACCTCTTCCCACCTCTCGACCACTTTGTTGATGCCGTTCTGCCAATAATCGCCTGCTCTGGTGTGAAAGAAGTTGTTGAATCAGTTCTGAAGTCCACCTTTGTTATCGAAGGCTTAATATGGTTTGACAGGAGGGGAAAATATGGTAATCGGTCGGTGCTAGGTTCGGAGAATACGGTGGATGCTGAAGGAGCTCCCATTTAAGCACTTGAAATGCGACTTTGACGACTTATGCAAAATGGTGCCTGGCGTTGTCGCGAAGGTTTATGATTCGACCATGTCGATTAGGTATTTTCAGTCGAATAGCCTCATTCACGTGGTGTAACTGGGCATTGTAGATGATCCGCCTCCGTGACATTCATTTCGAGCATTTACCAGTACAAAATGCCCTCCCAGTCCCATCAAACAACTTCCTCGGATGAAGGCCCATGTTGCCTCTCGTCTTTGACGTAGCTCCTGGAGCTATATATATTATATATATAGTTGATGTTGTTCCACAAATGGAGGAACCTTTCAGTTTCAAACCGACTCCGAACGGCAGATATTTTTATGAGGAGCTTTTTCATGGCAGAAATACACTCGGAGGTTTGCCATTGCCTGCCGAGGGGCGTCCTCTATTAGACAAATGTGTTTCTTAATTTTGGTGTTTTCACCAAGATTCGAACCGACGTTCTCTCTGTGAATTCCGAATGGTAGTCACGCACCAACCCATTCGGCTGCGGTGGCCGCCTCTCCTGGAGCCATCCACTCTTTTATTTGCTTCATAGAGGTGTATAGGCACCATTTTTCTTCTTCCGTAACGATTCGTTACAAGAAGCGTTGTTTATGAACGCGTGTTGCTCGATGGCTGAGAAGCAATTTGAATCGGACTTTCTTTGTTTATGTTTTTTCGATGAGCTCATGAGGCACCCAGGCTCCAAAATCTCAACCACCTCATATTTCTGCGTGGCCCAAACCAGCAATTCATTGCATTAGATGAAAATTTTCTCCCATGACGTGAGAAACGCAACTAATTGCGCCTACTTTTCGGCTTTAACACTCTCTATGTAACTCGAACTCATTGCTCGCTACTCGCTACTATCGAAGTGGTTCACGATTATCGAATAGTACCTACTCTAAACCAGAAATTTTATTACCTAGTTCAAATTTTCTCTGCTGGTTATGTTTTTAAGTTTCTGTTTGTATTTGTAGGTTTGGTTAAAAGGGCTTGTACGCTCAACGCTTGCTTCCTTCATCACGCTCTCTCCTTTCCCAATGCTTCTTTCAGCGGAAATATATGTCGACAGTTTCGCCTCTCCTCCTTTGGTGTCAACTAGGACCGCCTCGCACATTAAATAAAACAACTGTAATAGCTTGGCTCTTATATAATTTTCTCATTTTATTTTATAATGCCTTCAACATTTCATGAGCACTGGCATCCCCAATCCAAGCTTATTTGTGCGGATATTGCAGCTTGTTGTTGTTTTTCTTCTGTTTCTATACTAGCGTCGTTAAACTTGTCGATTCAGCTATTGCTGTTAACATTTTACGTATTTTTGATGTTACTATTCATTTAAGTTTTTTTAACAAAAAGTTAGGAAACAAACTAGTACAGGTTCAAGAAGCAGGAAGCTTAGCTAAGAGGAAGTAGTTGTACGTAAGCATTTTTTATGGCAGATTTTAATAGTACACAAGCGAATGGGTGACTGAGTATGTATAGTATACAGGTAGGTGGATAGAATTGGCTGTTCAGAAAGGCCACAATGTAGTACCACGGTTCGATTTAAGTACAGCTTCTTGAAACATTATGTCTTTCTTACAGGACTTGTTTTTATTAGTGGTTTTAAAACAAACAAAAAACAAAAAGACAAAAAATCAAAAAAAAAGAAATCTAAGCATCTGGGTGTAACTCTAGATAGCACCAGCTGCTTTGAAATGAAAAAACGTTAAAGCTTACCATAGAACCCTGATATTTGATTGTCATTGTTGGATTCTAGGGAGCTCTAGCTTGGTGGCCTACACCAAATAAATCAGCAGCACTTAAACAGCTACAAAGATTATAAAAAAGTGCAGAGTTATGTATGACGTGGGATTATACACCTCATGACGCTCTAAATGGAAAGCTGCATCTGCACCCGCTTGACTTAATAGCTCGACAGATGACGGCTACTGCGTGAGGAAACCGAAATGTGGAATGATGGATCTTCGCATTACTTGGCAATTCCACAGCGGGAAGTAGTTTTACCAAGTTTCATAAAAACAGCGTAAAATAACATGCCAACTAGACTGATATATATATATAAAGGGTGATCAATTAAGAGGTATCGGATTTAAATTGGAATAAAACACGAAAATTAAAACTGAATGGGCAATCTTTATTATTTTTGTGTAAAACCATTCATGGCATTTAAAGATAATCCTTTTCAAATGTTGGCCGCAACCATGCCGCAATTCGGCCATCCGTAAACACTAATGCCTATCTGGAGCACTTCGGTCGGTATCTCGTGAATAACTTTAGCAATGACTCCACTGGTGACTGGAGACGAGAGGTAAATTGTTCACCGAAACGACGTCGCAGTAAATTCATTGTTTGACGGGCTGCATGACAAGTAGCGCCATCCACCGTCTTGCTAGAACCAAATGATGTGGAGATCACGAGCTTCAATTTCCGGAATCAGAAAGTCATTTATCATAGCGCGATAGCGACCGCCTGTCCCATTGGTGCCAGCTTTGAAGAAGTATGGGCCGATGATTCCTCTAGCCCCTTGGCCGGTTGTTTTAAATGGATGTAATGGTTTGAATGGCTTCGAGCTGCTCCTTAGCCCAAATAGGCCTCATCGCTGCACATCATAGGCTGGCTTGAGCGCGCGATGAACACTTTTCACAGAGCATCGATTTTCGTAACAAAATTACACGATTTGTAAACGTATAACTTGAATGAATACTGAAAAAATCTAAAGTAACTTCAATCTGATCGCCCTTGACGTACATAATTCGCCCTGACACACTTTGCAGGGTGTTTGGCCGAGCTGGTGCTCCAATTTGATGTATGCGTTTTGATACCTTTCCGAAAATGTAGAGAGCTACAGCTTTATGCCACCATATGCATGACAGCTGGTTTCTTATGAGGAGCTTTTTCATGGCAGGAATACTCTTGCAGGTTTGTCATTGCCTGCCGAGCGCAAATTGTTCTAGAGTAATTTTTTTCTATCATTTGGTGGTTCAAGCACGGAGTTTTGGGCCTGGGAACTACCAAATGAGTTTACTGGTCACTGTTAGCGAAAAGAAGATTACTCTCAGGGGTACTCGAACTGTAATTTCTAAGCTCTCCAGTGGCCAGTGAAGCGAGAGACTCTGAGAAAACTTCTGTTAAAATATCACACGCATACGTCATAATATTGTGCTCAACGGCTCTTAGTAGCGCAATAGCCGATTGAGCGTCGCAAACCAAAGGAATGAATGAGACACTGAATATAAAATACAGTTGGTTAAGAACTACATCTAAATGCTGAAATATCTATCAACTGTTGTGGTATCCAAGACCGTAGAATACTCTCTTTCAGAATAGAGTAAAATCAACTGTGCTGGCATAACAGAAAATGTTATGTTAACAGTGGTAGCAATATTAGAAATTATAATCATTTTTTTATAAGTTGCTTTCAGGCACAGCTAAACCCGTAGACTTTGCGTATAAAAGATTTAGATAGATAGCTTCTGCATTCAGTTGTTTCAATTGTGTAGTAACAGGTGGCGCTAAAGTAATCCTCCTATCAGAAAATGCTATAAATTTTGCGATTGGCCCCTAAAGTCAGTTCTGTTTTGACATTTGTGTAGTAAACACATGCGAAATACACGTTAATAAACAATGTTACGCTACACTGCTCCAGAACGCGGAATATTGCTGACTATTTATTTGACCAATAATCGGTCGGTGACTTTGGCACAACGTGAATTTCGTCCAACGCCTACTGGTGAAACACTGCGACGTTTAGCCGCTCGCCTCGAAGTGACTGGCACAACACGAGATGCTGCCAGGCGTGGCAGACCCCGGAGTAGCCATTCTGCAGAGAATATTGCTGCTGTAGCCGAGGATGTCATGGAAGCGCCGTCGACATCGACTAGACGACGTGCCACTCAAATGGGTATCAGTCGACGGTCGCCTAATCTCCCTTTTTTCGATTCGCACTGGCCAGCAAGATCGCCTGATTTGACCGCTCCAGACTTCGTTTTGTGGGGCTTTTTGAAGTGGCGGGTTTATGTCAACAAGCCTCAGACTCTTGCAGCTCTTAAAGACAATATCCATCATGAATGTGAGGACCTATCGCTGGAAGTTTTGGCCACAGTGATGGAAAATGCCATAAAATGGGCTCAAATGGCAATCAACTGTGGCGGCGGCCATTTACATGACATCATATTCTCGACTTGATGTAAAAAAATTAAAAGACCAAATAAAAATAAGCCACAAGATGAATCAAACTTTTTCAAAGGGGCTCAAATGGCAATCAATTGCGGCGGCGGCCTTTTACATGACATCATATTCTACACTTGACGTAAAAAAAATTAAAAGACCAAATAAAAATAATCCACAAGATGAATCAAACTTTTTCATTTTTTTTTAATTACAGCCAAAAAACATCGCAGGGTTACTTTTGCGCCACCTTGTATTATTATATTATAATTTAAAAATACTTATAACACATAAAAATCAAAAATAAATAAAAAAATAAAAATTAAATAAATACAATTTTGTGTTTTGATTTTATCATATATATATATTTTTTATAGTAAACGAATCAGTAGCTACATTTTTAGGAAATAGCTAATGCAAAAAACAAACCATACTATCGCGAAAATTCAAGTATCGCGTAAACTCAAGCCGCAGGTAGAAAATTGAAATTATAAAAATCAAGTAATACTTTGTTCGATATTTTCAGAGGAAAATGCACAAAACTTTACATTTTTAAAGAAAACTTGCATTTAGCATAATACATATATTAAACAAAAATATCGTCCTGGCTAATTCAAGACTTTATGTTTAATTATAAAAAATAATCAAAAAGATTTCCGTGTGTATTATACCAAGCGCCAAGCTAAGAAAAAGCATCGAGCATCGAGTATTACTTGCAAGCGAAGCTGAATGAGTTGGTGCGTGACTATCATTCGGAAGTGCACAGGTTCGAACTTCCGTGCATGAATCACTAAAGGATGACAAGTTTTTTTCTAAAAGTGGTCGCTCCTCGGCAGGCAGTGGCAGACACCAAAGGAAATAGGCTATTGCTCTATTACGACAGTTATTGAATTTAACCTAAAAATTTTAGTGCATACATTTAGGTGGCATACATTGAAATCTGAACCACGTTTTTGAGCGTTCATTTACCTTAGTAATCTTCAATGAATTTCCACACTTTTTTGCATGCAATTCAAAATGCAGCAGGGAATGCAGAAATGAAATAAAGCCAAAGTGGCTGAAAAAGTTTAAATCATAATTGAAATAAAGCAAGAAAATAAAAAATTTGCATATCAAAGGCATGTGAATGAAGTGAGTTTGGCGCCAACTCATTTATCAAAAATATTTTATTGGGCCTTGCCACAGGCGTTGTTGTTGCTGTTGCTGTTGTTGTTGTTGTTCTGGTGCTTATTCATATCATTGAAGTGCGCTTTGCATAGTGCCTATTGTCGCCGCGCGCCGTTTGTTATCCCTCGCTTTGTTGTGTTGTTGTTGCTGTCATTTTTGTTGTAGCTGCCAAATGCAAATGTCATAAAATAGCGTCAATAACGCGACGGAAATAAAAATTCAAACAACAATAATACGCTAGAGTGGAAACAGAAATGGGGGGCGGGGGTGCATGTTGACAGGGTCACATTCTCTACTGTAAGCTGACACGCAGGACAATCAGAATACCGTGGAGTATTTAAGGGATATACAGAACTCGCAATGAATGAGTGTATGTGTACACACATAAGCAAAGGCCATATTCGTACATGTGTATGAGTGTCGTTCTGTGGTAGCACGAGCCGAATATATGAGCTTTAGTTACAAACCAATTCGTCACAGCTCGCGTCAAAATGCAATTAAATTTTTATTTGCAAATACTTTGCACCGCTTTAGTAGTCACACAATGCTTCCACCATCTCCTCTTCTCCCACCGTTCAACTAAGTGCAACGCCTCCGTGTTCTCTTCAAACGTATTCACAATCGTTGCAGTAAACATTCAACGCCCCTTTTTCACGCAAACCCATACACACACACACACACACACGCATGCTCTCACTGACATATGACAATCTGGCATCACGATTTATGCAACTTCAACACAAACAAACTGCAATGCTAACATGCAACACGCACTCACACACACACATATACACGCACACAGAAACGAATTGACTGACTAACTGACTGGGTGACTGATGGAGTGTCAACAGTCACCTGACTGCTTTGTTTGGGGTGTTGCATATTTATTTGTTCAGCGACTATTTGACGTAGGGTATAAAGACGGTGAAAAGGGCATATGTGGAATATTTATATAAACTCTGCAAAAATACATATCCCTACTGGCACATACATATGCATGTGTGCATGTATGCGTGAGAGTGTGTGCTATAAATATAGACATGAAGTCGCAATCAGGCGGCAGCAAGCAATAATAACAACAAAACAAATAATAAACACAATATGAATACAAAAACCAGTTAACGGTAGCAGACAAGGAGCGCAAGTGGCGGGGGGAAAAGCGAAAAAAAATTGTGGCAACATGGTGACAAATGTCAACTGACGAATGTCAACGGAATGTTAGCGACAGTTGCAAAGAAGCAACGGTGAATGTAGTTATACGCGAGCTACATGACAGGCGATTCGTATGCAGGTGTGTGTGTGTGAGTGAGTCTGAGGCTTACGAATTTTTCAACCAGAACTCTCAGGAGTTAACTGTTTTGTTTTTCATGTTAACTGTCGTTTTGTTGTTGTCACTCTGCTGTTGTTCAAGTTGTTGTTAAACAAAAACTCAATTTACACCTACCACACCTGTCACCCGAGCGAAATTGGGGTGGAAGTTGATGTTGATGTGTATTTAACACACACACATACACCCACACACACACACGTACACGCCCTTGAAACATAGGTTCATACAAAAATTACGTTATAATAATTGTAGCGTCGTCTGGTGTCAAGCACCAAGCACCAAGCAACACCAACAAGCAACGCTCCTCAACTACAAAAGTGGTTTATTAATGCAACACCTCCCGCACTTCCCTATTGTTAGTTCCAAAAAAATACGAGTGTCGAACATTGAAGCTGCCAATTCCCCAACGCTGGTTTCTTGCTGATGTTCTCACACTCAAATATTTATTCGCTTTTATTGCAAGCATTTTTGCTTGTTTTTCCACATTCTTTCTGAATATAAAATTTGTGGCCACACACAGATTATATAATTGCATGACCATAGCACATGATACTCGTATCCAGCGTACGCAGACGCAGCACCACCGCATCCACACACCTAAATTGGCTGGCAAATTTTATTTCAGGTTTGTTTGTGTTTTCCTTTGTTTTTCCTTTTTGCGTTTTTGTTTTTTTGTTTTTTTGCTTTCCATGCAGTTGCACAAACAAGAAAATCATCTTAGAATTACGACTCCTGCAGGATTAAAAAGTCATTTTGTGGGTGTGCTTGAAATGGTAACTAGAGGAGGAAGAATGTAGTGGTAATGGCTAACATATGTATGTAGTTGTATAAGCGCATGTGTATTTCCGTTGCTACTCAGTCAAATAACAAACCGCAGTGGTCATAAAACAACAATAACAGAACGAGACGGAGACTGAAATAAACATTAAAGGAGCATTTGGAAATTCAGCACTGCGAGCTGCTACCGCTGCGCTCACACATTTGGGACATTTGCTACCACACATGCACATTAAATTAACATGAGTACGATCCCTGCAGGAAAATCAACCAACGCCGAACTAGCGTGCTGCTGGTGAGGTCTGGACTATAACTTGTGCCTTTTTCATTTCTGCACGGCGGAGTCGCAAGAAGTTCAAAATCACCAACATCTTCGATAGTTCCGAATCAGTGGTGAATTTAACAAATTATTTCTATGCACGTGTCTGATAAACACAACTGTGACTGAGCTTGCGCTGCTGCCGATATTGCAATCGTCACAGAGGAACGTAATTTTCAGGCTCTATTTCTTTATATCTTTCTGAAATGAGTTCACTTCAATTTATGTATAAATCTGATACATCGGACTTTATATACATATATACATATATATATAATTGGCGTGTACACCCGTTTTGCGTGTTTGACCGAGCTGCTCCTCCTATTTGTGGCGTGCGTCTTGATGTTGTTCCACAAATGGAGAGACCTACGTGGCAGAAATACACTCGGAGGTTTGCCATTGCCTGCCGAGGGGCGCCCACTATTAGAAAAATGTTTTTCTTAATTTTGATGCTTTACCAAGATTCGAAACTACGTTCTCTCTGTGAACTCCGAATGGTAGTCACTCACCAATCCATTCGCTTACGACGGCCATCGGCCTTTTGTCTGATAAAAAAATAGTATTTTCATTATGCCAGCTAACACGCAGGAAATGGAGTTGGATAGGCCACGCTCATAGAAACGCACCCCACAGCTTTACAAGAATGGCCCTAGATTGGAATCCTCAGGGAAGCAGAAGCCGCGATCTGTCAAAGAAAACCTGGAAAAGATTCATCCTGCATGATTTATCCTCCATTAACACAAGCTGAGGGAATGCTAAGACGATAGCATCTAACCGCGTACGTTAGAGAAGTCTTGTAGAGGCCCTATGCTCTTCAAAGAAGTAATCAGGAGAAACAAAGTGACAGTACGCTTTTTTTTTGGCTTATTTCTGGTGCTTAAGTTAAATTTTGGGCTTTAATGTATTAGGAGACTTATAATAGAATTTTATAACAAATAACACGCTTTTTCTCTCTATTATGAGTATTTTTGGCACTTTCCCACAAAAGAGGCACTGATGCGTCTAAGTGAGGAGCTAGTGTTTTAAAAGTTTCCGCAAAAATGTTCCACGTGACCTTTTACAAAGAACTGGTGAACATTTCATATACCTAAAAGATGAGAATCTTTTAGTTTCCTATCCCGATTTACCATAACAACATGCTTTGACCCTCCCTCACATTAAATGAAGATGTAAACTTTCAAATCGCCGAAATGTTTTTTCCTATGCTCTACTAGAACGCGTTGTCCCATCACGTGGTTTCCTATGCTAATTTAGTTTTTAATAATTGACATAATTAATGTAATAGATTCTTATAGGTTTAGTAGACATATTTTAAGGTTAACAGGCATTCAAAAAAAAAAAAATAATAACTTTTTTTGGAAAGCATTTATAGTAAATATTAACAAATTTTAATATGCGCTTTTTTGAGCACAAAAAATCTATGTCCACAAAACTCAATTAAGGCACTAGTAATAGCGGCAATTCGAGCATAAAGAGATTTTGATAGACCAACATAGGAAAACTCCGAACTACGAAGAGCTCTGGGCGGAATATTAAAGAAAATCCTCTCAAGAAGCACCGGACAGTCAACAGCACCACGAATCAAATAAAAAATGAAAGACAAAAATAAGACTTTTCTGCTTTTCTGAAATGATTTTAAGTTAGCCATTAACCATCGCGCCTCATAGCTAGGAAAAGGATCCGAAAAGCATAAATTATGCAACGTTAAATGTATGAAAACTTTCTGAATTTACCCTAAGAATACGAAAAAGCGTAAGAGATTTGACGCCGGAAAAGTATATATTTTTTTTTTCTTTTTTGCCAGAATCCAATGTCGAAAGCTTGGAATTCTGTTTTTGTGTTGCACAGTATAATTTAAAAATATACAAATAATTGGCGCATAAACTCCTGTTAGGTGTTTGGCTGAGCTTCTTCTGTTTGTGGTGTGCGTCTGGATGTTGTTCCACAAAATGGCGAGAACTACAATTTTAAGCCGACTCCGAACGGCACATGGTTTATATGCGAAGAAATTACTCCCTTACTATGCAGGGGAAAACATTTGTTTGCATACATTCTGTCTTGACACTCTCACACTCTGAAAGTAGAAGTCGTGACAATAGCAGCGAAGTGGTTCGACTTCTATGAAAACGATACTAGTTCTCACCCAGAATGTTCTGCACTATTTCAGATTTTCTCACCGGGCCTAGTTCATGCAACCAAATTAGCATTTGTGCAACTATGATTTTCTTACTGCTACATAAAAACTAGTATAGACATATATACATACATACACGTATAATATATGCAGTAATTGCATGTTGTAGCTATGGCACGGCCGCAATTCATTGCACCCCAGCATGTCATAAAATTCGGTTCTAATGAGTCAACAGTTGGTGCGAAATTACGAAAAGAAATAAATAGCATACAAAAAATAAAATTCAAATAATTGGGTACACTTTTTATGTTTAAGGTGTAAAGTTACCGGCAGGCAAATCATGAAATATGGGGGCACACAAGACTCCTAAAAATAACAGCACGTGGTTTATATGAATTAAGGAGAATGTGGGTTATAAATCGAATAGGCTAGAAAGTGAATGTATGTACTTATATATACAGATCAGGAAGTGATCGTAGTTATTTCAAATTAGAAGAGAAATAATAAGACTTAAAATATAAAAACAGAGATCTCACCTAAATTTTTAATTAGAGAAATATAGAAAAAAAATGTGTAAACGAAACTGGCTTTATGGGAAAAATGCAGACATTTTTTGTACTTGTATAGAGGGAAAATGTTCAATACCTCCAGGGAAAAAATTATCCGAACTCATGCAGAAATTTTTTTCAATCTAAGCATTTCGTAACTAAAATTTAAAAGAGTTTCTTTAAAAATACTGACAAAGAACTTCGAAAATTTTTATAAATCTTGTGCATTGTTTAAAGCATTTATATGTATTTATATTTATATTTCGTGCTGATTCGACAAAAAAAAAATTTTCCAAAATTTGTTTACAAAAATTTTTTTTATTTTTAATTAAAAAAATTAATGAAAATTAAAAAAAGAATGAAAACGTGTCACTCTAAAGAACTCTATATAAAATTTTCAACATTGACGGAATGTCATAAATGTGGCTTTTTTAAGTTTACTCCTTATTATACGCAAATCTATACAAATAAAGCATTTTCAGAAATAATTTCAGAGGCCCGAAAAATTATAATTTTCAATAATTTTTTTTTGCTAGTAAGTGGCTTTATTTTACAAAAATAAAACCATTGCATTAATGTTTCGACTTGACTTTTGCAAAAAAGTTATGGCTGTTTGTGTGGAGCCCGTTTCTGCAGAAGTTCCTTGCGGTGGTCATCACAAGTCCTTGGAGATTCATCTAAAATCAACCGAACAAGAGCAATTGGTTTTATTAATAGATCATCTAGTGCCTGATCGAAGCTTTTTTTTTCAAAATTAACAAAATGGCGGCCTCAGGAAATATTTTTCAGATTTTCGAGAAAAAATTGAAATTTTTCAAAACAAAAAAATCCTTGATCAGGCACGAGTTTTTGTATACAGCGGTCATAGCATCTTCCAAAACATTGATTTACTATTGCCTTCGTAGCATTCTACCTTCTTGAGTGTCATTGTTAGCGCGCTTATCTGCCACCTTCATATATACGTGCAGCTGCTAGCTACCTGTTGTTGCTCTCCAACGCTCCGGAGCGCTGTTAATTGATGAATAACTCGAAAAGTGTACGTCGGACTTACTTCAAATTTTAACACAATGTTTCTAAGGTGCCATACTTTAAGGAAATGCAAAAAAAAATCGAATTTTTTGAAAATTCTGACTACTCTAACCTCGTAAGACCATGTACAAAATACTTGGATCACTTGCATGGACACGCTCGAGTGTTTGTTTCAAATGCATGTAATGTAATAGGTATGAATAGCACTTTTATGACAAACATTCTGAACACGATTGCTATTAAAAATGTGAAGTTCTACGATTCCAATGTCAGATTTGATAAATTGGAAATGGTGTTACCATACTTTAAAATGTTTACCTTTCGTAACAGCTTAGCTTGGTATTGTGGTCGACTCTTTGCGGTATCGATCGTTAAAAAAAATATTTTTATATGAGTAAAATTCAAAATTACTCAAATTTTCCTATAGACTTGCAGTAAAAATTGGGTGTCCTTGTAATTTTTGAGTTCTCAGTACTGCAGTGAGTTTGCCTTACAATTTTTGAAGGCTAGATCTTAGCTTAACATTATATATAACACATTTTCTTGTTTATCATTTCTATAAGGTGTACGATTTTTTTTCTACTTGTGGTTGTCGGTGAACACTCTAAGCCAATATTTGCTGGAATTTCATCTCTAGGTATTTTTCAATGATCAGGAATACAAATTTAGTGTACAGCGCATTTAAGACTTTTATTTTAATTTTATTTTTTTCAATGTTTTGCGCAAATTAGCAGGATCAAAATAGCCCGTAGACTCGCCGTGGAAATGGTGACATTAAAAATTGTATGATTTTTTCTATATTAAAAGTGATGACTATTAAAAGCAGGCAGATTTGATTCAAGCATGTCGTAATATCATAAAATGTGATACCTTGGAAGTCTGAACAAATTCGACCGCCCTAACCAAGTGGCTTTGTATGAGTAGCTACTATTTAGAAGCTAATTTTTCGAAGCTCGTTGTGAATAAAACGCATCAAATTATGGAAGACATTAATTCCAATAGTGCTGGCTAGTCGCCGATGTAGGCATAAGTTATATGTAGAAGTGTAAAGTAACTCGTAAGAGACACGCATCCAGCTGCAATCAGCCCAACATGAATGCATCAACAGTCAAGGGAGGTTAGCGATTTAGATATCCTTTCATCGAACCTTGGCCAAACCTGCCGTGTCACAAAGCTCGTGAGTTTCCTGGTTCAACTGTTGTTAGTTAGGCGGTGTAATGAAAGCGGGTCTAAGTCGGAGTTTACACGGAGGCAGAGGAACGCCCAGGGATGTCGCTATATGCGGTGACTTACATATATTACTTTCTTAAATGGTGATCAATTTAAAGGTATTGAATTTTAATTAAAAAAAAAACGAAAATCAAATTGATTGGACAATCTTTATTATTTTTGTGTAGAACCATTCATGATATTTATTTTCTTTTAAACAATTTGGGGCCGCAACTGGTTTATCCACAAAGCATTTAGACTTTACATACCAAAGGTGTGATATCACCAATCCATTTATTTTATAAATTTATAAATATTTGTTTTTTTTTAAATACAGAATATTTTTACCTGTATTGTAATATATTATTGAGAGAAGAACTACCGTGAATAAATGCCGGAAATATAGTACGTAATAAAATAGGCTTTTAAAATTCCCATAATACAATCGGCATAATTTGACAGACCGAAATGTGGCATGAATTTCTGCAATATGTGCAAAATAAAATTTTAATGCAAACACCACGAATAACTGTTTGGATTTTATATTTGAGATTGAATCGTTTTGTGTTGCATTTTTATTCGGAATTTTTTTTATTGTATAAAAATAATACTTTAAGAAATCAAAGTCTCTGTTGGAAAAATACCTGTAATCGAGGTATCGAAAGTATAATTAACTAACAAACTAAATATGTCTGTGTGCAGCTCAGAGAAATAGCATCAATATTGGATGATTGAAATGTTAAGCAAGAAATATTTTTATAAAAATTTTCTATAAATATTTTTTTATTTACATCTCTTTTCTTTTAGTTTTGTTTAACAAACTATGCATCTCAATTACAGCATTCCATTTAATTCTCACTTAGCCGCCTAAGCTGTAAAAAGCTGAGAAAACAAAGTATCTCATAGAAATATTAAAAGCCTTTACAAAATAAAGACATAAATTTCTTATGAAAAATTTGAAAGCACACATAACAACAACAGCTGACCGAAATGAAATAATATTTGAAACTCGATGCTTACTTACTTATACACTTGCGTGCATATGTGTGTTACATGTAGCAGTTGCATATATAAACCGCACGTGTGGTTGGTTGCATGCCACCTGCGCTTAATGCACAATTCGTATGTAGCATGCAACGAGTGCATATTATAAAATATTAAAATTATTATTTTGTTTTTGTGTGGCAGCCATAAAAGTGAATTTAAAAATTTGTCTTGTATATTTAAAATTGAGTGCCTGCAAAATGTTTCTGTACAACTGTATGTAATAGTACTCGTTATGTGTGAAAGGAAAAATCCGGTTACGGCTTTTCTATAATAAACGAAAAACAAAAACCAATGTCTCGAATAATGTTAACTAGTGTTGCAATATTTTGCGGCTGCAGAGGTTTCTGCGTGCCTATCCTTTGCATGGTCACGGATTCGATGTCCGCTGTGGCCAAGATGAAGTATCAAGTGATAAACAAATTTTCGGTCAGCGGGCAACGGCAAACCTGCAAGTGCGTTGCTGCCATGAAAAAAGCTTCTTATAAAGAATCAGCTGCCGTTGGGAGGCCAGCCCAGCATAAAATCGAAGTTCCGCAACAATTACGAGACTCTCGTTTTAATATCTAATAATATACCATTCGGAAGTGCGTAGGTTCGAATATCCGTGCATGAAACACTAAATTGATAAACAAAAGTTTTTCTAATTACCTATTCTACTAACACTCGCCCCTCGGCAGACAATGGCAGACCTCCTCCGAGTGTATTTCTGCCATGAAAAAACTCCTCATAAAAAATATCTGCCGTTCGGAGTCGGCTTACAAAGGTATAAAGTGATATGACTTGGATGAGAAGACTTAAAAGTAGTTACACATTTTATTTTCATTCATTTAGCCTCTGACATGACCAGTAAATCTTACAGACTAGAATCTTACTACTCATGTAAATGTGAATAACATTTCCTATAAAGAGACAATGTAAACTAACAGTAGTGATCGTCAATGCAAGTTTTAAAAGCAGATCTTCGAAATAAAGATAAATATTTATATTTTTTGTTTTTTATTATACTCCAAAAGTGCTCTGGGTAAGCTAAGCTGCATGCGAAAGATAATTGGCTGTTAGTACATGGAGAAAAAATAAATAGATATTAAAGACAAAGATATTCACCGTACTGGATAGCGAAGCTTTCACATGCAAAAACCCTTGCATGCGCCTTTCGTAGTTTGATTTTATAAAAAGCTATAGATAAGGCATTATTTGAAAAAAAGGTCATTTTTTCAATGATATATAAAGGGTGATTAAGTTTTAAGGTCCGGTGTTGATTTTGAATAAAATACAATTTTTTTAGCAAATTATTGTCATTTCTCTTTATTATGATAATATTGGTATGGCTCAATTACGTATGAAACAAAATATCGGCCAAATGGCCGTCGCGGCCTCGGCGACACACCTCCATCCGATGGTCCAAATTTTCGATGACGCTGAGGCATAATTGAGGTTCTATGCCGTTGATGTGCCGAATCATCTCATCTTTTAGCTCTTGAATTGTTGCTGGCTTATCAACGTACACCTTTTCTTTCAAATAACGCCAAAGAAAGAAGTCCAACGGTGTCAAATCACATGATCCAGGCGGCCTATTGACATCACCGCGACGTGAGATTATTCGGCCATCAAATTTTTCGCGCAAAAGAGCCATTGTTTCGTTACCGTTAGCTGTGTGACAAGTGGCATCGTCCTGTTGAAACCACATATCGTCCACATCCATATCTTCCAATTTGGGCCATAAAAAGTTCGTTATCATCTTACGATAGTGAACACTATTCACAGTAACTGCCTGATCGGCCCATAAATCGCACCAAACAGTCACTAGGTGCATTGGGTTTTCGGCAATAACTCTTCGATTATTATTCGCCCAAATGCGGAAATTCTGCTTATTGACGAATCCATTGAAGTGAAAATGTGCCTCATCACTGAAGATAAAGTGCGCGATATGCATTTGGATTTGAACGCCCGTTTTCATAATAAGTCTGAACAACTTTAACACGTTGCTCGATTGTGTATCTTTCCATGGTTTAAATTGAGTTAATCTGGAATTGAAAAATGTCAAATGGAATTCGGTAAAAAGCTTGACGTTTAGGTGTGGTTCACATTCAACATCGGCCCTTAAAATTTAACCACCCTTTACGTAGATATACCTATACATAAAAAAAAAAATAGTTTAAAAAAACTAAAAAACACGCTTTTATTGCTAATCGAACTAAATTCAAGTCATAAAATATTAATTTTCATGAAAATTGTTAGGGCAGCGACTGAAGGTTGGCGTAATAGCAAATCGACCTGCAGCAGTCACTCGACAATTTTGATGGATCTCAATGATAAACGCACAGATTTCCATTATAACAGGAAATTCTGCTGCAAATAGAGTAAACTCATGACTTCTGCAGAGCTGTCTAGAAGACTGTGACGATCGCGCACCTTTGCTTCACCTGCATATACCATTTTAGGTAGGCAATTTTTTAGATGAATTGAAAGATCTCAGTACTGTGAAAATCAAGGATATTCTAAAATTTATTAAAATTTCAATTGCATGTTAGGAGAGATAAGAACAAGTTTCCCACGCGGCATCACAATGGGCTATGAGCTTGAGTGTGTCCCATAGCGCACAACCGCTTCAACCTAACCTAACCTATCCTCTTGTCATATTTATAGACAATTATAGTAGGATATGAAATCCTCCATCATAAATGATACAGTCATTAGTTTGCTGCTCTTATTTAATCTATGCTCAGTTCAATATTTTTCTGGAAACTATTTTTGAGAATAGATCTCTTACACGATAAAAGTTCCCCCTTATGTTTCGCAAGCCTTCAGTCCTTTCAAAAATTAAATTGATAAGCAAATGAACTGAAAATGAAAAATAAGAAGACTGAGTATGCGGGCGGCATTACTATGAAAACCTAAACTTTTCTATATAAAATCAATGTTGTCTATTTCACATGCAATTTTTCCTGAATAACGAACAAAGCAGACGTTTATCGCACGGTGTAACGCACTGAATATTTCTTATCTTCGTTTATTCCTTATCTCTGTTTGCTTTTTTTTTTGTGTTTTTTTAGACGCAGAATATTTTAGGAAATTTGAAAATCGACCTTTCATAAAACCTGACGGTTGGTCAAGCGTATGAAAAAATAATTTAAAAACTTTTGGATTTTGTTTTTAGGTCAAACTGTGCGAAAATGTTGAAACCAGTTATTTCCTTTTAAAAGGTGAAGAGCACTTTTACAATTCTGTAAAGAACTCCATTAAAATATCATAGAAATATTACAATTCCAAATTCATATTTAAAAACTTAGCCAAAGTGAAAATTTCTGGTTTCTCCAAATTCCGTTCAAATTTCACAGAAATATAATTTTTTTGTGTAAATGCATGCCTTATAATTGAGCTAAATTTAAACGCCTGAAAAAGTTTTTGACTCACGAATTCTATAAATATCCTCCAAATATTATTTAAAAAAAGAAAAATCCCGAGAAAATATTCCAGAATTTTGAAAATGTCTGAAAACTTTTTGGGCCAAAATAAACTCTCCTCATATCACTAAAGACTAGGCAATTTCCAAAGAAATGGACAATTCTCATATCAATTTTACTATTTCTGTGAAATTTTACCCACTTGTAAGTCATAGCTGATTAGTTCCCTTCACAGCTATATTTATTTATTAAATTACTTGCTGCGTATTCCATGTAAATAAAGCCCCTTTCCATTTACTTAGTAAACAGGTGGACCATGAATTTACCGCCCTACCAGCTACAAAACAACCCAATTAAATAATTTGTGTGGTTTTATTATCAGTACTTACTTGTGTACACTTACTTTTGGCCTTAGCAATAATTCAGCAGTCGTAGCGCCTCAAAGTATGCCAATGCAAACAAAGCGACAGGCACGAGAGTGGGTTGTGGTTGGTGGCAATAAATGGCAACGGCTCATGTTAATCATCAGGAATGAGAATATTTCAACAAATTGTGATTTATGTGAGTGGCACGAATGAACGCACACACACTTTGCACACTGCTACAGCAACGAATATTTACCAAAACAAAACATTGTAATTACAACTTAGCATTACTTAGATACATTGGCATTTGGCGGGAATTAGTACGCGAAGCAGACAACTTCATCTCAAATGTAAATGAAAAGTGACAAGTGAGGCAAGGCAGAGCTTTAATTATACAGTTATGTAATATTCTGTGGATGGCTTAGGCTGTTTGACATTGCGTTTTGATTAGTTAAGTTGTAGTCGATTGGGCAATTAACATTTCTACACAGTGGCAAATGAAGCATACTTTCCTGCGCACAGTTATACTCGTATTGTATTGTATATTAAATATTGCTAGTGTGTCTTTGGAGCACTTTGTCGTTATTATTGGATTTT
The DNA here is from genome assembly GCA_037575425.1 of Anastrepha fraterculus. Classification (NCBI taxonomy): domain Eukaryota; kingdom Metazoa; phylum Arthropoda; class Insecta; order Diptera; family Tephritidae; genus Anastrepha; species Anastrepha fraterculus. The sequence goes on from JAYXIM010050931.1 coordinate 81,531, forward strand.
GTTTTGATTGTCATGTTGATGTTGCCGCTTGACTTGCAGCACCACAGAGACCGCAATTTGTCTAGTATTCACCAGCAACTTTTACAGAAGAGTATGTCACGGCATAAGTACGAATACAATTACCCAACTTACTACGTAGTAGTTAGGTTTGGATAAAAAAAAATAAATATTTCGGAGAAAGTTTGTATTGCTGAAATGTGTATTCAAAAACGGACTTAAAATCTACAAAAATATTTATCATTATATATTTTACACGAAGAAAAGAAAAAATATCTATGTTTAGCCATTTTCAATTTTTACATATTTTATTTTGTGACAAAAAACATTTTATTTTTTAGAAAAAAGTTTAAATTCTCAAAATGCCTACCCTTTTCATTTAAATTACTAACCAAGCCAAGCGGACAACAATCTCACGCCCGTAGTATTGCTGGACCTTTTATAAATGCCAATGCCATTCTGGCATGAGTATCAAATTTGCTGATAGATTATAAACTATATTATAATTTTCGAAATATGAACAAATTATGTAAAATAATTGCTTCAAGTGAATTACAGCAAAAAAAAACAAAGAATGCAAGTTTTACCGCCGCATGTCGCAAACGCCGATTAATTTTTATTTATTTAAGATTTATTTAGAAGCTAGAAAAATATGTAGGCCAAATCAGAGCAGAAATACTATCAGCCCAATCACAAATATTTCCGAGCAGCTGTATTCTTGTGTATATAATTTGTATGAAGCAAAACATCCTCCAATACTAAACTCCTAGGACAGATACTTTATTCCAAAATATTATGAGTAGGAAACTCAGCGGCGAAGCAGCTGGATGCTGCATGTTTAGATGTACGAAGTGGTCAAAATACCGCTTTATAAGCTAGCTTAATATCGCATCCAAGGTCCTGTCGAGCGTATTGTGTGAGAGATTGAATCCCATCGTCAACAAATTGTTTGGGGCTTATCAGTGCGACTTCCGAACTCGTAAGTCCACCATAGACCAGATCTTTACATTACGCCAAATCCTGTAGAAGATCTACGAAAAACAAGCCGGCACACACCGATCTCTTCATCGATTTTAAAGCCGTATTTGATAGCACAGACAGAAGTCAACGCTATGCCGCTATGTCTGAGTTTGGTATCCCCACAAAACTAATACGACTACCCAAATGACGTTGAGTGCTATCACAAGCTCCGTCAGAATCAGAAGTAACCACAGCGAGCCATTCGATACCATAAGAGGTTACATACAACTGTGACTTTTTCAACCTCTTACAGGAAACCAATATTTCACGCTTCCTAACTAAGCCGCACTGGTACTATCTTACACAAGAGTACTATGCCACTAGCACATCGACATTATCGGCGACACCAATAGCGCTGTATGCTCGGCACACTCCAGTTTAAAGAGAGAGCCGAACAAAGTGGGTCTTAGGGTGAAAGAGGGCAAAACAAAGTACCTGCTGGCAACACACAAGGAATTTTCGCATCGTGGATAATATATCTGTGTTGGCATTCAACAATTCGCAGTTGTGAAGGGCTTTATCTACCTTAGGACCAGCATCAACAACAAAAAGACGTCAGCCTGGAGATCAAACGGAGTATACCTCTTGCCAACAGGTGTTACCTTGGACTGAGTAGGTAATTCATAAGTAAAGCTCTACCTCGAAGAACCAAAATGATACTCTGCAAAACCCTTATTATTACAGTCTTGCTATATAGCGCAGAAACATGGACGATGTCAATAGGAGATAAGAAACTTTAGCCTTCATGAGAAAAAAATGCTCTGAAGATCTTTCGTCCTTTCCGCGTTAGTGAACAGTATCATGTACTGTGGAACATCAAGCTGTATGAGCTCTATAGGGACATTAGCATGGATAAGCGTGTAAAAGTATAATAGCTATGAACGAAAACGTTTCAGCAAGGCGAATCTATGACACAGTATCCCAAAAATAGGATGAGGAAGAGGAATACGAAACAATGTGCCGTTTCGCCTGTTGGCCTCTCTCAGGTGAATATCAATAGCATGCAATCAGCAATTGATTCTTATTTATGAGATAAAGGCTTTTTGCTGCGTCCAAGTTTCTTAGAAAGTGGAATACCGTTTTTTATTTTCTATTTTTTCATCATTCCATGCTATCCATTCCACCCTCATTCGTATGCAGCATAAACACTCGAATATCAGGCAAAACGTTTATGGCATAAATTTATGCTTATTACAACGTACAAAAAAAAACACGCTACCGTAGGTCTTAGGGAAAATGCCGCTGCTGGGAAATCTGCAGAAAAAATCTCGAATTGGATTAAATATTTTCAATAAGTAAATGACAACAACAAAAAATAAAAATATTAATAAATATGATACCTACCTCAGACAAATATTCAAGACATTTCGACTGCTGTGACTGTCTGTCGCTAACATCAATTCGAAATTATACAAACATAATCCAAGTTTTCGATAGCATCAAATGAAATTTCATGCTTGACTACCTCAAGGTCGCACAGGGAATTGCTGAGTATATCACAGATGTTTACTTTAATTTTGTGTATTTTTTGTATAATTTTTGTTTTGTTTTATTTTTCTTTTTTTTTTTTGTTTTTGTTAAGGTCAGCTTCAATTTTGATTTGCTGCTTTGTGTTCTGACCCTGCAGGGAAGTTTTCAAGGACAAGATATTTCTGAACATATAACTATTCCTGTTAATGTGCAGCAATATATGATAACAGTGACTAAAAGCATTCAAGTAACAACTGTAGGGAAGTGTTTGGATTTTTGTTTATTGAAATTATAACCTCCTGAGGTTTTAGCCTGTAACTCATCAGCTTCTTGAATGGAAAAATTATTTGGTTCACCGTTTTCAAATTCATCAGAATATTCCTGCAGGGGATTTACTGAAACACGAGTGTGAGTATATTTGTATATTAGGCCGGGTCAATCTGCGTGGAACTTTTTTCCGACACCGTTTCTAGCAGAGGCAGATTCTACATATAAATCTAAAAACAAATTCCTTTCGATCATAACCCTGAAGTCAATTTCGAGCCCTCCCTCCCAAATTGAAAAAGGAAATAGAAAAATAAGCTATTTATAATTCATGCGAAAATAGAGAGGGAGTCAGTCAAAGCTATATAGTAAAAAAAGGAAGTAGAAAAAATACACCTCGTCATGGAAATAAAATAAATGTGAAGCCAGCAAAGTTCTATACGTTGTAAAAATTAACAAAAAAAAAATGTATGATTAGAAACAAAAATTTTAAATTAATTTTTTTGACTACATCAGCTGCATACTGTCCACCAAAATTTAATAATAAAATAAATCATTATGTCGACTACCTAAAGACACTTGGAAACAAATTTATGGCCGTGGGTGATTTCAACGCAAAGAACATGACATGGGGCTCAAGATTGACCAATACCAAAGGGAAAGCTCTACTTGACACCATCAGAGAAATGAACTGCGACTTTATAAGCACAGGGGAACCCACTTACTGGCCAACTTGTGTTAGTAAAGTACCAGACTTGCTAGACTTTTTCATACCAAATCAAGAAACTTAAAAATGCTGACAATTAAATCCTGCCTCGAACTTTCATCTGATCATTCACCAATAAACCTGACAATTCAAAAACGCCTACAACTAACACCTAGTCGAACACCCTGTAATCATCTAATAGACTGGGAGGCTTTTATGGACATAATGGAATAAAGTCTGGACAGGAAAATCCCATTAAAAATACCAACAATATTGAAACTGCAATAGACTTTTTTAATGACACGACTATTTTGTCACTAAGCCGATCTAGACCAACTCTACCACCACAAACTATAAAATATAACATTCCTGACGCTATAAAAAAGAAACTAAAACAAAAGAGAAAACTGAGAAAAAAATGGCAGACTATAAGATTTCCAGATGACAAAAAACAACTTAACAAAATAACTAAAAAAGTTAAAGAACTATTGAAACATGAAAAAGACAAAAAACTAGGCAATTACCTTAAAAATATTGACGCAACAAAATCTACAAACTATTCATTGTAGAAGTCGACAAAAAAGATGGTCTGAGCTGCAATACACCTCCAACCAATAAGCACCACAAACGGACAATAGGCCGGAACATCATCGGGAAAAGCAACTTATTTAGCTCAACATTTTAAAAATATTTTTCAAAACGAAATTAACACCGAATTCGATTTGACTCATACAACGAGCACTAAAGACGAGCAAACTTTCAAAAAAACCTAAGTAACAGAGATAAAGCAATTAGATGCGACATTAAAAAACAACAAATCCCCTGCATATGATTTCATCTCGGGAAAAATTTTACCGCATATGCCCGACAGAACAATAATTTATCTCAGGAACGCTTTTAATGCTGCTATTTAGTTCAAATGCTTCCCAAAGACATGGAAAATTACCGAAACCATATGTGATCCCAAAGCCCAGTAAAGACGCGACGTTCGCATCGTCGTACCGACCAATAAGTCTACTGCCGCCAATATCAAAAATATTTGAGAAGCTACTCTTCGATCGCATAGAGCCGATTATAACAAAAA
>JAYXIM010050934.1:0-12541 GCA_037575425.1 Anastrepha fraterculus
CTTATTGCCTTTGATCTGCTTGCAAATGTGCAAAATTTCGTCAGCGTTGGCCAGGCATCGATTTCCATCGTCCTCCATACAGCTGGCCGCGTTGGTTGCGATGCCTTGCTGTTGGGGGAACAATGTTTTGACCACGTTGCGCAGAATAACCGGGCACGTCGTAGGCAGCGGTTTGAAGGCTTTTGTTTTTTTCATCACCAGCTGGTATGCAAATCCCCATGGATTGCTGTCAGCATCCTCGCACAATTTTTGGAAGCACTGGCGTTTGCTGCTCTTGATTGCGTTTTTTAGCGTTTTCCTTTTTTGTTTAAATAAGAGTCTGTTCCTTTCAAAGCTGGCCGTTCCTCTTGACCGCTGATATGTTCTTCTTGCTCTATTGCATTCTTCGCGTGCTGCAGAGATTTCTTCCGTCCACCAGTAAACGGGCTCTCTGTGGTTTTTATTAGGCCTTGTTTTACTCATAGCTGCATCACATGCTTTAGTGAGTTGCCTCATGACTTGGTTAGTTTTTTCAGCCGCATTTCCAGTAGGTGTGAAATTTGTCATCATTATCTCGAATACTTCCGGGTCTAAAGTTCCCACCCGGTATCTGACCTCGCGCGAGTTAGATGACTTCGGCTTATCATGTTTGCCTATAGTGCAGAGTATTGCGAAGTGATCACTACCAGTGTAATACTGGCTGAGGGACCATCTCGTACTATTCACGAGGCTAGAGCTAGCAAATGTCAGGTCGATTATTGACCCTTTCCCTGCTCTTTGGAATGTTTGCTGGTTCCCGGTATTCATAAGCGCTATGTCAAGCATAGCGAACGCTTCTAAAAGGGCTTTACCTCTAGGGGTGGTTCGAGGGCATCCCCAGTTCACTGCCCAGGCGTTAAAGTCGCCAGCTACAATGACCGGACTATGATCTTTAATGTCGTGTGCAAGTTCTTCCAGTGCGTGTATGGCTTCCGCTAGGGTTAGGCTAGGTGGAAGATAGCAGCTGTAAACAAACAGCTTACCAACACGGGCTCGTACATAGCAACGTGTTGCGTTTATACTCGTCATTCGTGACCTAGTCATTCCACAATTCCATATGGCCGATTTGCCTGTTGTGTCGGATACCCAATCATTCCCATTTCCGTATTTATAGGGTTCGCTGAGTATTGCAACATCTATCTTGTGCTCTCGTACAGACTGTTCGAGCAGGCTTTGAGCCTTCTCGCAGTGATTTAAATTCAGTTGGAGAAACTTCATTTATGTCGCATTTCTTTGAGTGCTCTTTGATATAAAGGGCACTTGTTGCTAGTCATCGCGTGTGCGGTGTCGCTTATTTGTTTCTTTTTGCAAATTAAGCAACTTGCTGTTTGGGTGCAACTCTTCGCCTGGTGATCTTTACTGCCGCATTTAAAGCAGGACTTGGTGAAGTCGTCCGTACTTTTGCATCTCGCTGCGACATGCCCGTACTCCATGCACTTGAAGCACCTTTTCAGGTCAAGTTTTTCTCTAATACGGCAGATAACTAGGCCAATCCGTATTTTGCCTGCTGCTGTAAGCTTAGTGGCGATCTCTGGTGTAACTTTAAGGGTCGCCGTTTGCGTCCCACCATAAGCTTTTCGCAAGTTAGCAACTGCCGACAAAGGCACATTTAGTTCCCTGAATTGGCTAGTTATGGCTTCATGAACTTCGTCTTTCGTCGTGATTTCGTCGAGATCACGAATTTCGATTTGGTGTAGTTCAGTTAGTGCCCTTACTTCCACTACATCTCCTAAGGCAGCTTTAACTGCTTCGTTGATCTTCTGAGTGTTTGGATCAGATGATCGCTCAAGCACCAGTAGCAAGTCCCCATTTGCAGTTTTCTTAACACCGTATACTTTCGAGTTAAGCTCCTGCAAACATGGCTCTGTTTTCACACGTTTTAGTATGTCAGCGTATGAAACATTGCCAACGCTTTTCACGACGATCGCGTCTTTACGGGGCGGTCTCTGTCGCCTGCGATTTCCCCTCGTGTTTGCTTCGTCTCTTTGTTTCCCGTCTATTTTTGGGCTTTTATTGTTGTTTCCATTACGGTTTTTCTTATTGATTACCGTGTTCCATCCTTCGGAGCTGGTTTGTTCTTTTGTTGATACCGGCGTTGCCTTCAGTGTTCCATCGCGGTCACTTTTGCTCTTTTTTGCCGGGCTTTTCCGTGCAGCGACTGTGTCTATACATCTCTTTGGCGTACCATCCGTGACGCGCTTTATAAGAGGCGATGTTTGCGTGCATTCATTTTTTGCTTCGAGGACCACACTTTTTGACCCTTTTAGCATCCTTATTCTAGAAGTCAGAATCGACCTTTCTAACTTCTTATGGAGCTCCGAAATGCTCGAAACCAGATCACGCATTGGCTGGTTAATGTTACGCTTTGGGAGTTCCATCATCTCCGTTAGCTCTTTAATTTTGGCACTGATGCTGCGGTTGAGCTCTTCTGTTGTGGCCTCCTTTGCGACACTGCTGTACTGCATGTTTGGTGACGCAGATCGGGTTCTTCCAATCAACGGAGGCGAATGAGCCAATCTCGAGCTCCTTTGAAAGGGGTTTTTTACCAGCTCCCCACTGCTGTTACTGCCGTCTGCAGTCTCCTTTGGCAAATCCAATGATGGATTGGTTGTTGCTATTTTAGCTTTTTCTACGGTATTTATGTTTGAGTTCTGATTGTTTAAGTTCTGATTGCTTGAATTCATGTTGTTGGACCCCAACTCGTAAGCCGTTATCCCTATCCCGGTGCGTAGTCACTTATTCATGATTCCATGGTTATCTTTGCAAGCAGGGAGGCCATGCGAGGGTTGACGAAGGCTCCTTATGAGAGCCTAAGTTCAGAGCCGAATCAGTGCTAACTAGGAATGTTACATCTAGACCTACGCCGACACTTAATGGCGACGGGATATGGAGCGTTCTTAGAGATTTGCCATGGTTTTAACGGGGTGGGGGCGGCTGCACCATTAACCTGAATGCCATTTCAGCTAGATTTCACTCTGCTTACTAAAGAAACAGAATAGTGCAGCCGTCAGCTCGTGGCAGTATGTTCCAAACATTTTCCAGTATATCGTAATTAAGACCTTACTGGGCTCGGTCTTAGTGTAGATCATATTAAATTAGCAGCCGCCCCTAACATGGGGGACAGACGCTGACCAGGGAGCCGCCCAATATGAGTCAGTCGCTTCTGGATTTTTGTATTTTCACCATGCCTTTGCATGGTGAGGGGGACACTTATTTTATTAAAGGCGGTGTCGTTTCGCCTTTGTCACAGAAACCTCTTCGGATTAGCTAGCTTTTAGACCGCTTCCTCCGTTTCTGCCGCTCATTGTCGGGGGCTGCTTATTTGTTAGAACTTATTCGCAACTAACCTGCTACTACAGGCCGTCCGGCTATCCGCAACCTGCCGACCCCCACGGTAGCTTAGAGCCCAGCTTAGTCGCCCGATCCCTGGGGAGCGCGACCCCCATACATATGTATCTACGTGCGACCTCCATACATATGTATCTACGTGTAGATGTGTGTATGTATGTTTGTAACCGCACTCGCCAAAGTTATTTTTCTGTGGTAGCACACTAGCACACATTCACATGCTCATACATGTGTGTATGTGTGTATGTGTGTATGCACCTGCATTCCAGCGCTTTTCACTCTATCTAAACTATGTTGTGTGTGTGTTTGTGTATGTGTGCGGTTGTATATGTTTTTTGTGCAGCACACCAGTCGCTTGCACTTTTACGTTAAGTATAACGGTAATTTTATGGGGTCATAAAAATAATTTTATCCAAACCGCATAATCTCACACTTGCCACGTGCAGACGGTAAGCATTTTTCAATAGTTTTTGTTTATGATACGAAGAGTTTTATGTGGCTAACTTTTTATTTGTTGTTTACCCTCTGTGGTGCGCAGTGTTTTTTTTTATACGAGTATGAGTACTCGCATATATGAATTACATGAAATCAACTTTACTGCTAAAATTACAAACTTCGTTGAATACCAATCAATTTCCCACTAATTTGCTTGTTGGCCATAAATTTTCACTTGTAGACTCATAAATATTATCCACTCCATGGCAATTTGACACTCAACAGGCGGGCGCTAATATAGTTTTACACACACACACACATTTACTAGTACTAGATCCACACTTAGGGGTCTATTTTCATATGCATACGAGCGCTGAAATATTTATTTTGTAAACTTCGGTTTTAATGTCATGTTGCAATTAATTAGAAATGTTTACTGACGTTAGTTTTGTGGCAGAAAACTGAAAACGAACAAGATTTTATGAATTTTTTGTTTGTTTTTCCATGTTTATAGTTAGCACAAATTTGTAACTAATTATGGAGGCCCAAAAGTAGGTCAATCCGAATAAATAAATATTAAAAATTAAATAAAAATTAGCAAATATTTACATTTTCAGTATCCTTTTAATACTTCAACAGTACAACATAGAGCGCCATTTTGTTGGTTTCTGAATCTATTCGACGAAAGCTGCAAACATATTCGTCTTAAAAGCCGGAGTCGTTACTGGATTATCTACATAGCATCGATCTTCAACGACACTACACCAAAATGTTAAACAATACAAAATTCTTGCCTCGAATTTGCGGATTAGCATCACTTGGATTGCTTATAACGCGATAATCAGATACTGACTGGTTAGAGGGCAGTGTGGCATGGTGCAGACTTCTAATGATGAGGTCAAGTACCGTCCAAGCTTTTAAATTAATTCCAGGTGTCTTAAATTTCAAAACGTAGTTAACCATGGCACTGTGACAGAAAATGTATTGGGTTGGGGAAAAAGAAATGTCGTATTTGTGATCGAAATTTGACGCTTTATTTAACGTACTTAGAATTATCCGATTCAAGTCAAATATGCCCCGTTTTGTTTGCAAACTTGTTGCTATTTAGAAGACAACTTCATTAACCCCCCTTTATAAAACCCCCCTTATTTGCAAAAACCTCAGACAACCAGTTTTCGCAAGGCTCTTTTGAGGCCAACTTGGTATCGCCAAGGGCGTTTTGCATGGACCGGAAGAGATGATAGTCACTTAGTGCCAGGTCTGGACTATGTGGTGGGTACGATAGGACATCCCATCCGAGCTCCCGTAGCTTCTGGCGGGTCATCAAAGATGTGTGAGGACGAGCGTTGTCCTGATGGAACACAACACCATTCCTATTGACCAATTCTGGCCGCTTCTGGTGAATCGCCTGCTTCAAACGGTCAACTTGCTTACAGAAGAGGGCCGAATTAAGGGTCTGACCATAGTTGAGCCGTTCATAGTGGATAATTCCCTTCCAATCCCACCAAACACACAGCAAAACCTTCCTGGCAGTCGATCCGGGCTTGGCGATGGTTTGGGCCGGCTCGCCGCTCCTCGACCACGATCTTTTTCACTTGGCGTTGTCGTACGTGATCCACTTTTCATCGCCAGTCACCATCCGCTTCAAAAATGGGTCAAGTTCGTTCCGTTTGGGCAGAAAATCGTAAGCGTTGATTCGGTACAAGAGATTTTTTTTGCGTCAACGCGTGTGGCACCCAAACATCCAGCTTTTTTTGGAATCCAATCTTCTGCAAATGGTTCCAAACGGTTTTGTGGTCTATACCTAGTTCCTGTCTAATCGAGCGAATTCTCACATGCCGGACACTTTGGACAATTTCAATCATTTTATCAGTCTCTACGACGACTGGCCTACCAGTACGAGTATGGGTGCATCGTCGACATCTACTACAGCAAAACGAAATCGATCGAACCAACGCTGTGCTGTGCGAATCGTTACAGTGTCAGGCCCATAACTTTACAAATTTTTGCCGCCGCCTTCGTTGCATTTTTACCTCTAAGGTAATAAATCGTAAAATATGACGAATTTCTTGCTTGGTGGACTCCATCTTTGACGCGCCATGACTTAAGACTGACACGTACGATCACAACACTGTGAAAGAGATACTTGTAGTACAGATTGTCGTCTTCAAATCGCCGTTTAGTGTGACCCGATGCAATAAGTACAACGCAAGATATGTTTAATTGTCGCACTTAATTGACAAAATACGACATTACTTTTTCCCCAACCCAATATTTCCAGTAACAAAAAGTAGGTCATCATTTTAAAACCTACACCTACCTGCTACCACTTGAAACCACCTGGAATATAGGTATAAGCAAACTGCCACTGACGCACGGGTTTCTGACTGGCAGGTGCTACGATTTTCGTTGGTAACATAAGCGACAAGCTGAAAATGTGCCTGCCAGTTTGGGCAAACAAAAAGCAAAATTTGGAAAAAATATTTCAGTATTTTCCAACCCACTTTAAGTCCACACACTTGGAATGATACGGGCTGGCAGTCAAAAATTTGAGCAGGAAAGTCTGTCATTGTTAGAACAACTTGCATACCTGTACGTACTTGCCTAGAACCTAGAATAATACCTGTACCCTGAACAACCTATATTCGATTTACATAACGCCCACTATGGCAAATATATAAGTCGTTTTCAGTGTAGCGCAATATTTCAGTAACTAGTAAATGGAATGGAAGTTCGACCCATAAACTCAGAAGATTATGTAAAAATGTACGCCACACCACATCTTACAAATTTGTTGACTGAAATAAGACTTTACAGAAATTATTATTCTTCTTTTTACAAAATTAAATTCGAAATGTGCCAAAGTATGAGCTGAAATTGAAAAAAAATGCATACCAAGTAAAATCACAAAAGTGCGAGTGCGAAAATGTGGCTAAACAAGTTCACTGTCTCACAGCCACGTCAAGGGGCAGAGGCGCTCGTTCGACTTTTAGCCGCTACTGTTGAAGTGGCTTTCAATGAATGAAATGGTAGAATATTAAAAGCAACAACAAAGCTTTAAACCAATGCAGGTCGAGTGTGTGCAAAGTCAGAGAGCAAGTGAGATGCATTAAGAGCGAGTTCAGTTGGTAATGCGTGCAGTTGCGCAGACGCAATACGCTTACGAGCATAAATAAATATTCATTGCATTTAAGGTGATTTTTTATAAATTTCTTTTTTGGTGTTTTTACTTTTGTTGTTGATTCGCATTAATGTCAGCCAGTTGTTTATGTGACTGCCATTGGTGTTGAGATTGTTTTTAAATATTTTTGTTGCTTTTTTGTTTTGCTTGCATTGTTTGCATTATATTTATCATGCTGCGCGTCTGTTTGTTTACTCGTTTTCAATTTAAATTCACATAATTTGTTTCTCATTGCACATTGCACAGACGTTTTGTGCAAAGCATTCGAAATGCAGTTACTTTGTTTTTGCAATGCCCACTTTTTTACGATAAAAGATGGAGTACTTTTTTAATTTGCATTTTTCAACTACCTTTATTCCAAATTTTTGGTGAAGGTCTGTGCTTGTACCACCTTTTGCAGCAGTACTTTTGAAAAATTCAATTTGACTTTAGAAAACATCATCCATAGCTATAATCGAATAGACTATTTTTAAAATTGTCAAATTGTCTTTAGAAGGCCTCAAATGTACTTGTTGTTGTTCATATGGCAATAAATATATCTTCTATATTGGACTCCTAAAAACAAAAGCGAAGCAGACAAATGATACTTCTCACCATATCTAAAGCTCACGAGGGAATTGTTATGCGTACCTTCGAACCGAAGTTGCTAGTGCTAGCACTCAGTTAGTATTTACGTGAGAAGTGGCACATTCATTTCTATGCGTTTAGTGAGTTCCGAGGTCTTCGTTAATTAAGAGCTTTCCAACATTAAGGAAACACTCTGAAAGTAGCCAGATTAGTATATATTTTGAATATAATCTTGCCTTCTCTTCAACTTTTAAAACCTCAACCCAAGGATGATAGATTACCAGGTGTTGCCCTGAACTATGCTGAAAACAAAAATTGTTCAAAACATCATAAGGGTACTCGGCATCCGAATTCTGCCCGCTCATTTCACACGTATTCACACACTCGTCCAATCAGTCGTTGTTCAGATAGCAACGAAGCAATATTGATGGAGGCTGTGCAGATCTTTTTTCGTATATCACCACAATCTGATTGGTCATTTCTCCAAAATCTGTCCCACACTTCTAACACTCGCCTGAATTGATATGAATACAATCTCAACTGAGTGCAAAGGTCGCTACTTTTTATAAAGGGTAGTTAAATTTCAAGGGCCGATGTAGAATGTAAACCACACCTAAACGTCAAAGTTTACTTTGTATTTCATTTCACATTTTTCAATTCCAGACTGATTCAATTTGAACCATAGAAAAATACACAATCGAGCAAGGCGTTAAAGTTTTTCAGGCTTATTATGGGCGTTCAAATCAAAATGCATATCGCGCACTTCGTGATTTTTTCGGTCAATTTAATCGTCCAAATGTGCGTACAATCAGACAAATTGTGCAAAAGTTTGAGCAAACCGGGTCTGTAGGAGATGTGAAAACACCAGTGCATGCTCGTACAACTCGTACTGCAGAAAATATTGCTGCTGTTCGCGATAGTTTGGTTGAAGAGCCGTCAGCCTCAACTCGTTGTCGTGCCCAACAATTGCACCTCTCACGCTCGTCGTTGATGAACATTATGCATAAGGACTTGCATTTACATGCTTACAAGGTGAAATTGACTCAAGAACTAAAGCCTCTTGACCATTTCAAGCGTCGTCAATGGTCAGAATGGTGGCAGGAAATGGCAACGGTGTTTGACCAATATTCGAAGAAAATCATCTTCAGTGATCACATTTCACTTCACATTTTAACCTCAGTGTATTCGTCAATAAGTAGAATTGCCGTATTTGGGTGAATGATAATCCAAGTGTGATTGCCGAAAAACCAATGCACCCACAAAGAGTGACTGCTTGGTGCGGTTTATGGGCCGGCGCCATCATTGGGCCGTATTTTTTCCAAAATAAGACCGGTCAGGCACTTACTGTGAATAGTGTTCGCTATCGTGAATTGGAAGATATGGATGTGGACGATATGTGGTTTCAACAGGATAGTGCCACTTGTCACACAGCTAACGAAACAATGGCTTTTTTGCGCGAAAAATTTGATGGACGAAACGGCCCTTGAAACTTAACCACCCTTTATTTCTTCATAACAAAGTACAGACATAGTTGAGTTAGAGAACCATATCTTTCCATTATCTTATAAGTGTATGGATAGAAATAAATAAAAGGAAGTGATAGAGAGTTAAGAGCATTTTACCTGCATACGACTCTCACATTCAACCGCAAAAGAACCAGCTGACTTTGAACTCCACCTTCACAATTCACCACCACATTCACAGTCACCAGTACTAGGTTTGGCCTAATTTCATCAGTTAATAGTTTTTTATCGTTCCTATCAGTTTACTTGTAGTCGCCATCCACACCCACCGAAGGCAAACAAGCAAATTCCATTTCAAATTTCAAACTTTTACGGGTATTTCGTTTTTATTTATTTATACATTTGATTATTTTTATCAGTTTTTAATATTTTTTTTATAGCTTATTTTCCATAGAATTCTTAAATATGCAGCCTACTTGATAATGAAAGGCACATTCAATGAATTTGAAATTTATATGTGTATGTATGTGCATTGTGGGTGCATTGCGTGGTTCTACTCTGCATACTAAGCATGTAAATTGAGCTGTCATTAAGTTAGTTTTTGATTTTATCGCATTAATGCGTGTTTAAAATTTCCAAATAAATCGCCGAATCAGCATTCAATTAACGTTGCTGTCACAAATGTCAAATTTTCATATAGGATATCATTGACTCATTTGAGGCCTTCACGGTTCAGTAATTTTAATTGCTAATTTGTGGGTATATAATTACAAAAATGCGTGCATATGTGTGTACTATATATGTGTGTATGTGCATACAAATATGGGCTTATGTAAAATGCTATAAAAAATATCTTAGTCTGTATGTGTACAAAGTAAGCAAAAAATAAATATTTATATCTGTGGAGTTTGCCCAAAAAACCCATCTGAATTTTCCAGCTTGTGCTTTTGGTCCAATAAATCATTCACTGGAAAGTTAAACATTTTTAAATGATTTTTAGTAAGAATAATTTTCCAACTAAGCCCGCGAATGGTTAGGCATTTTAACAGCCTTCATATAAATTACATGGCTTTAAAGAGTTCAGCCGCTGTGTAGATTTCAAAACAAATTCTTTGTTTTTCTTAAAAAATGTCCAAAAACTTAGGCAGAGACAAAAGTTATTCAAAAGGCTGAAATGAGAAAAATCTCAAAATTTTTATATTTTAAACTTTAGCGCAGCTCCTCTAAGTCCAATGTGTACAGAAATGAAAACTTTGAATCCATTTTTTCGAAACTAAATTTTTTAACTCGGTCAGACTCATAACGCGAACAAGTCTTAAACGTTTGAATTGAAATTTTAATTATTTTGTGTACGAAGTTCTTCACTTTTTAATGCTTACTGGACTTTTTTAATATACTATCACAATAACAAAACGACAAATTTGCTGGCTTTCATATACATATTTGAAGAAGAGAAGGGGACATTTTAATGATATTTTTGTTAAATATCAAAGTAAAATTTTTTAGCAATATCTTATTGCCAGCAACTGCAGTTAAAGTTTTGTTTTGAATAACAGAACAGGCCGATAGGCTTCGCTGCTAGTTGCCTGATTTTGTAGTACGATTATTTATAACAGTCGATTTCATTTGAAAACCCTTTTTTATGGCTTCTGGAAAATCGACCAGCTCTTCATTGCCACGAACCCACGCCATAATATGTATATTTTCGTCTCCTTCTTCTCATGTAATTTGTTTTGAATTTGAACGAACCTAATAACATAAATAAATTCTTGGCCTTGGCACCTGTGATAAAAAATACAAAGCAGAGATTGCAAATAATTTTTAATAATGTATGAATGTAATTTGGTTTTTCACAGATCAAACCAAAAAAAAGTTTAAACAAAAATATTTGTCTGAACCAATAACTTCAAGCAGAAATTTGTTTGTCTTTAAGTAAGAGAATTATTTTAGTTTTCAAAATTAGTCACATTTGTTGAACCAAGAATGACAGATTTACAAGGATTGGTCTTAGCTGTGGTAAAACGTAAAATTATACGAGCAACTTCGGCTACCACGTCACCGAGTACTCGGCAGCCGAGTTCTGCCCGCTAATTTCACCCGTATTCACACGCTCGATCAATCAGTCGTTTGAAAATATTGAAAGACGTACTCAATAACAGACCACCATTCAGCTCTGAGTGAATTTTATAGAATCGGTCAGTGAGCTGACGTCACAGGAGATGTGGTTACAAAAAGCTGAGATTGTGTTGGTGAAGAACGTCTGAACAACGACTGATTGGACGAATGCGTGAATACATTTGAAATTAGCAGGTAGAGTTCGGCTGCTGAATTCCCCGGTGACGCGACAGCCGAAGTTCCCCTCACAATTTTTATTTTCACCACTGTTAATTAGCAAACCTTGCAAATCTATCATTCTAGGTTCAGACGGCAACGAAGCAAGAGCCAAGATTGTGTTGATTTTTTTTTGTTTTTCGTATATCACTAACACAATCTTAGTTTTTTTGTAGACTCATCCGCTATTACATCAGTCACTGTAAATATCTGTAAAAATCTGTTCACCATGCTTTTGAACAATATGAAAAACTGTTATTTGAGGCGGTTAAATTTTTTCTATTGAAAATAAATTTCAATAAATTTTTTGCCTTTGAATTTTTGTCTTTCAGTTAGTGTTTGAAAATTCCTCTAACAATTTTTGTTATTTTAAAAACTTCTGAAAAAAAATATTTTTGAACTCTGTTAAATATGTAAATAATTTAATATGTATTTGTATGTTTATAGTTGCACTACTTTATCTGAAGTCTTAAATCGAACCATAATTCAAATAATAAAGATTCGCTCACTTTTACACAAAATTTCTAAAGTCAGCAACCCAGAGTTTTTTAAGGGAGCGGATATGTCAAGAGGGAACAAGAAATCTGCTTACTGTCAATTGTCAACTTTGTGCACTAGCAACGGGTGGCACCAGCAACAGAAATCAACGCGGTTGTTGAATTACGGAACAATACGTTTGCCTATGGAGGATATAGAATTGGTTGGAGGAATAGAGTCAAAATTGAAGTTAAAAAATCTTACTTATAAAAGTGAAATTTCAGCCGATTTTTCACATGAAATATTGAAAGTAAACATGCGAGTGTCGAGCTAAAAAGATATGAGAAAAACCATAATAAAAATAAGTCTAATACTTTTGTAGGGCATTTGCATGTAAATGATATAGGAAAAGCAAGAAGGTCACATTAGATGTAATGAGGGCCAGTTTCGCCAAATAAAATATTATATTTGAATACCTTTTTCTAGTTGTATGATGTTATTGCATGGTTTATCAAAAAAAAAAAGTATGAGTTTTACAAATGTTTGAATCGTTATGAAAATTTTCCATCAAAAATCGAAATATTTCACAACAAGTCTTACGAAAATGCTTCCACAGAGTAAAGAGTTTCATCGAAGAAGACCCGTGCAACCGCCGTTCTCTTTCACATTACAATTAAAACAATTATTCATATTCATTCTCACTCTGAAAAAATTCCCAATT
>JAYXIM010050946.1:0-10336 GCA_037575425.1 Anastrepha fraterculus
TAGTTGCGCGGCACCGTTTTCCGCTTCCGCCGCCAGTTGCTGCATCGCTTTCAACATTGACATCCGCACTTCCGCAGATGCGCTGATTTTTTCCTCATCTTTCAATTTATTTTTTAATATTTTGTTTGTTTACGCTTTTTTTGATTTTTTTTTTGCGTTTGCTTTTACCATTTTTAATTTAGCTGCCAGCCGCGCTGCTTACGTCGGTGATACATTGTGGCGCCACCATCAAGTGCCGTTGCAGTAGTGGTCCCGATTTTTTGGCGTCACTCTAGTGCAATCCCATTTGTCTCTACTCATTCGTAATGCTTTGCTTGTGTGTGCGTGAGTGCACATCCTGAAGTAGCTGTGAGGTTGTTTTTGAGGGACTTTTTTTAATTTTCTATTTGGTTTTTGTATTAAGGCTATTGCAAGCATATTAAAATTAAGTTATGTAAGCAAATTAAAAAAGTTAATTGCTTTGTTATATCAGGGTATTAAAGGGTTTTGTAGATTTTAAGAATACAACAACTACACCCATTTGGTACAGAAAGCGACCAGTCTCATTGCCTGATGATTAGCCATATGCGTCTAGCCTGATGAACACTGACTAATTGACTGGGTTGACTGTGTATGATAAGCGTAAAACCAACTATTATCTTTAAGGGTACGTTAGGATATCAAATGCGCCAATGCCGAATGAGTATAGAAAGCAACTAATCTCTTTTCCTACCTGTTTGGGTATAAAAGTGTAAAATGTATCTTTTTCTAGGACATGCGGCCACAAAAGTGAGTATTTATTTTAATTATTTATTTATTAGGTGTTCAGAAGTGAAGTGAAATGGGACGCTTGTTTCACTGGGACCAATCGCGGACTCATCCCGGACTAGTCGCATTTTTAAAAAAGTTTTTTTTTTTTGTAAATTTATTTCTTTGTATATATTTGTACGTGTGGTTATAGATATATGAAACTTGTTTTTTGGCAAACTTTTTAGTTACAAGAACTTTATGTCTATTGAAATCCATATACGCCTTCTGAATAATAATAAAAAAAGTTTAGATCGACAATTTCTACATTAAAAGTGCTTCATTTTCAAATTAGCTATTTCAAACACTGTTTTTGACTACGGTGAGAAGCGCTCCTTTGGACAAGAGACTCTACTAAAACTAAGTCTCAGCGACCACAATTTCTTCTCAATTCTACGATTTGGTGTATCTCTTTTGGCACAAAACAGGAAAGATCAAAAAGTTGGCGGAGTGAACGTAAAATTTCATGAAATAAATTAGAAAATTATTTTTTCCTTTCGATGCAATTTTCTTTAAGTCCATTACACTTCATAGAATCTGCATAAAGGGCATTTCCACCTTCATGACAGCCGTAGTCGAATGGGTTTGTTCGTGACTAGCATTCGGTAGGGTACGGATTCGATATTTATTGTGAGCACGAAATTTCAAAATTATAGAAAAAGGCTTGTTTTAGTAGCGGTCGCCCCTCGGCAGGCAGTAGCAAACCTCCGAGCGTAATTCTGCTATAGAAAAAAGCTCCGCATAAAAAGCCATCTACTGTTTGAAGGCGTAAAACTGTAGGTCTTTTAATTTGTGGAACAACATCAAGATGCTCATTCCAATAGGAGGTGAGTCTTGGTCAAGTATTCAACAAAGGGTGTACGTGTCAAAAAAAAAGAAGGCGGTTGAGCGTTTATAAGCCACGATTGCATAGCCCAATGCAACGCGATTTCTCTTTTATCGAGCGAAGCAGGTGAATACTGCCAGGATATTTTCCCTTTCTTTCTTTCATAAAGACATCCTTTGGGTTTTGCAAAAATGTAGCGTGGTATTCTCCCGAAAGATAACACTTTCTAGTTTTCCTCAACAGTAATAAATTGCCGTCGGAATTAACTAGGTCAGTAATTATTGACCTTCAATACTATTCCGATACCTGCACGTTTCTGAGCGCCAGCTAATCTTTTTTATGCCACTATAAACACTCCTACTTCTGCACAAGTTTGCAGATGTGAATACAACTTTTGTCTCAAAAAAAAAAAGTTGATTTGAAAATGCCGCATGGATGTAAAGGCTCGCATAAATACTCAATCGACGGGCTGTTGCATATAAACCGGTAGGGGCATTCTCGGCATTCATCTTCTGCTAATCTTAGACATGCCAAGAGTATCAAGAAGGAGATTAAAAACTAATAGACGATACTCCATTTCAGCAATGCATCTCTTTTTTAAACGCACATCTTTCAGAACAAATTTTTCGACTCTCTCAACAACGTCTGAGCGCTGCTTATCTTCAATTGATTCTTTACCTCGCCGCTACGTTGACTAAGCCATGTATGAAATATATTTTTCTGGGCAAACAGACGAAATTTGTCTACATAAAGTTCTGTTTCGTGTTTCTTTGCTCTGGGAGCAACTTAATCACGGCATGAAACTCAATTTTATCCATTGTTGATGCTTTCTGACCGCTTGCCTAAATTAGCAGGTGGTAGCTGAAAAAGATAATGAAACGATTGAACTGAAGTTTCCTACTTACGAGAATAGTTATTTTGAAGCGGCATGCAGTGCAAAGATGACAAAAAATACACTATCTTCTCTCTTAACCCTGCATTTTCAAAATGTTCGACTTCACTACCCGATAGCGTATTTTTCATCTGAACTCCATTTGATTCTTTGACTGCGTCTTACTGGCGCATAGCTCTACGGCTCCAAATACACCATCTAGGCTCCCACATATTGTCTTTGATTCAACTGCCGTTCTAAAATCCTTTTCCTTTCTCTTTTTCTCTACGCTTTCTAATAATAAAAAAGAGCGGATCTAGCAATGCATCTTTCTCACTTGGAACTTGTAACAATACCACGCACCTTCGCACATTTATCGGTATTCCCACGTGAGCAAATGGGATGCTAAGAATGCCAGCATAGCCAAGCAGTTCGTGCGAATTCGTGGTGCTTTTACTTTAGCGGCAGGATTCATCTCGCCATTATCCCAAATCAAATACTACATTTGTATTATTACATTAATAAAGATAATTACAAAGAAAATACAAATCAGTAAAACCTCTCTAGCAACTAAAATTAAATCGGCTTTCTTGCCTGCAGTGTAAATTAAACTAATTGCTTTTTTTTAACTTTATAATTCTCCATTTTCCTGTTCATTTTAATCGCGAAATGCGCAATTTCCTTTTATGCATTTTTCACTCCATTTCACTGCTACTAAATTTTTTTCTCTGCCCTCTATTTTGTCTACTTTTTCATTCCTCCTCGCTGGCTTATATTTCCATTTTAATTGTAATTCCGGTGGGGCACCAAAACCAAAAATAAAAAGAAGAAGCCAGAACAGCCCGTCGGTCATGTTCCGGCTGACATTGTGCAATTAGCGGAAAAATAGGGCCAAATGGATGATTTATCTTAAGGATACCGGATAAAATATATGTAACAATGTGTAAGTGTAGGCATATGTATGTGTCTGTGGATGCGAGTGACATGAGGTGGGCGTTGAGTTCAAAGAAGTGGAAAGTAGCAAAAAATGGCAAGAGAAATTGTCACAGCTGCCACTGTTTGTTGGTGTGGAAGGAAAGAATGGTCGGTAGGGTAGGAAATTTTTAAATCCACGAAAAGTAATCTTATAGCTAAATCTGATATTTTAATAAGCCATTGGACATTTTCTTTGTGCTTTTATGGTTATTGGTGTTGAATTGCCCTCTGTCGACTGTTCATGTTTCTTTAGTGTTTTTGTCTCAGTTGATTAGTTGTTAGCTTATTTTTCACAAAATTTTGTTGTCGTATTTTATGAAACATGGTTACTTTTGTTATGAAGATATTCACCTTTGTTCCTTGCTTAGCTTCTTCGCTGATTTTTAATATGCATCTTGACGCTGTACTACAAAAGGAAGGGCATCAAATTTTACCTTAACTCTGAATGCCAAATGGGTTCTTCCCGAAATTTGTTCATAACAAAAATACACCCCAAGATTTCCCAATGGCTCCCAACGAGCGATAGCTGTTCGAAAAAACTCTCTGTGTCATTTAGTGCCTCTTGTCCCCAGTGATCATGACACCGAAGATCAACCGAATGATAGCCGTGCACAACCACTCCCAGCTATTGGGTTTGATTTGATTTATCGCACCTCTATTCGATCATGTGCAGAAAGAAGTCATATACATATATTACCACTGAGACCATTTGATACCATTGTTCAAGCTCATTTGAAGCTTTCTCGTTATTCTTTGGATATTTTTTTATTGATTTTTTGCCAGTTATGCACCTAAGATTTATTAGAATCAGATTGCTTGGAGAATTTATTTTCGCAATATTTTAAATTATGATCACTTCTGATTGTTGTTGTTGCAGTGGTTTTCTAAACCTTGCCAGTGCGGTGTAGTCACCGATCGTCTTCATATATATATATATATGTATATATAATTGGCGCGTACACCCTTTTTGGGTGTTTGGTCGAGCTCCTCCTCCTATTTGTGGTGTGCGTCTTGATGTTGTTCCACAAATGGAGGGACCTACAGTTTCAAGCCGACTCCGAACGGCAGATATTTTTATGACGAGCTTTTTCATGGCAGAAATACACTCGAAGGTTTGCCATTGCCTGCCGAGGGGCGACCGCTATTAGAAAAATGTTTTTCTTAATTTTGGTGTTTCACCGAGATTCGAACCTACGTTCTCTCTGTGAATTGCGAATGATAGTCACGCACCAACCCATTCGGCTACGGCGCCCACCGATCGTCTTTGTCTAACTCATCAACAATACGACCGTTTTCGTGCTGTTTCGACAAGCTGGGTCCAGAGGGAGAGGGGTTGTAAGGTGAGTAGGTTTGATAGCCATGTAAATAGATGGTTAGTGTCCTGCCGAGTGACTTCACATGCTGGACATACGTTGGGTATGTCGGGGTCGATTCTGGATAAGTAAGAGATTAACCTACTACAATACAATATCCAGAATTCCGGGAACAAAATTGGGGGGTGGGGTGTTTAGGAAGGTGGTAAGGGTCTCCAGATTAATTTCGTTTAATGTCTGTCTATATCCGGTCCAATTGTTGTGTAGTTGTGCTTTATTCTGGATATCGTCAGTGTCTGGAAGTTGGCTCCCTTCTGGTGGATCACCTGACTTAATCCGGTTTCCTTTGAGCCCCGCTAAATACACATACAATTTTTCTTGCCCATCAATTCGGTCTTGGCGAATGTTTGATTTTACTGAGTACTTTTGGGCTGTTGTTCATGCTTGCAGTTCATTTTTCATCGCTAATTACTAGCTAATAGAAAACTGCGATTGAGGTTGCAGCGATCCAGAGGACATTTATCCCCAGCATCGCGCAAGTATTCAGATCTGTTCCCCAATACAGTGCGGGTTCCCCAAAACAAAACAGAGATAAGGAGTCAGACGATTGAAGTGTGAAAGCATAGATCCACTTTAGTAGATCGACCTACTCTTCCATACCTCAATTGTCTATCTGATAAGGAGACCGATTACATATTAAAGATCTCATGTTTTGCCGATTAGATTACTTAAATTCGGCTTAGGCATTGGAGTTCGTATATGACATCCACAAGAGTTTGCAAATCTGTTGAGTGCTAGGGATTCTAAGCCGGCCGCCGTGGCGGAATGGGTTGGTGCATGACTACTATTGGGGAGCACGTAGGTTTGAATCTCCGTGCATGAAACGGCAAAGTGATGGAAAAATTTTTTTCTAATAGCGGTCGCCCCTCGACAGACAATGGTAAACCTCCAAATATATTTCAGCCATGAAAATACTTCTCATAAAAAAAAATTTGCCATTCAGATTCGGCTTAAAACTGTAGGTTCCTTCATTTGTGGAACAACTTCAAAACGTACACCACAAATAGGAGGAGGAGCTTGACCAAACACCTAACGGAAGTGTAGGCTGTTTTTGGTTTTTGTGATTCACAACTTCTTTAAGTGGAGTAGATGAAGTCGAGGCGGATACTTCAAAATTCTTATCTGACATTCACAAGAGTTCCCTTAATATTTTAGGTTGCTTAGCCGATAAAGAACGGGTCATAAGACTCATGTCTTGCAAAAGATTCTCTTAGATTATGAAAAGTGGACCGAGGCATGACATTCACAGTTTTTTTTATTCAATACTCTTTAAGTAGCAGGAGTTTACGTCGCGGAAAATACTTCAGAGTTTGAATGTAAGTTTCATAAGAGCTGCCTAAATATTTTAGTTTATCAGAAGTATCATTTCCGTCCCTTCTAAGTCAAGTCATTCAATAGTCCAATATTTGAGAACAAAACCCAACCAATTTCGTTGGCTTAGCGGATAGCCATTTCCCACTGCACCCTACGCAGCAATATTCATAGTCATATAAATTCAAATATGGTAAATACTAAAATAGATTACATCATAATTTTCTCTACTGACCCACTCAGCGCACTAATTTCATTAGAATCCGCCATTTTCATTATTATAATTATCACCCAGTTAGTTGACCGCATTGTCAAGCGATGCTGCAAGATGCTGCCACAAATTGTAACTAATCCTTATACCAACAACAATAACAAGGTTAAAAGGAGCACAACAACAAAATCAGCCACGATAGGAATAATGAGGAATAACAAAGCAAAGTGAACGTCCGCTCATTAAGACTTGCATAGGAGAGCAAAGCTTTTAGAGAAAGCGTCGCATAGCCGCGGGTCCGCATTCAGTGCGCATTGAAGTTACCACGTTTCACCTCTTAGCTGGGATTTGTATTCATATTGGACTGATGGCGAATATATCT
This sequence comes from Anastrepha fraterculus, assembly GCA_037575425.1. NCBI lineage: Eukaryota > Metazoa > Arthropoda > Insecta > Diptera > Tephritidae > Anastrepha > Anastrepha fraterculus. The sequence goes on from JAYXIM010050946.1 coordinate 6,736, forward strand.
ATATAGCAAGGGCCTCCTTTCCCTTCTTGGTATTCCATCGTATCTTTCGCTGTTTATTGTGATTTCGCTAAGCAAGTGTAGGCGCTGCAAATGCGTTGCTATTCACTCCAATGACTGGGCTTCCTCCTCCATACTGTGTGTGACTAGCTGGCGGTGACATCAAATTAGTAAATGTATTTTAATTGCAATAAATAAAATGAAATCAAATTAGCATTGGCGTGCAACATTGCAGTGCAGCCATGAGAAGCTGGAGCAGCTCATTTTCGCTAGAGTTGCATGGTGTGCACTTGGTTGATCGCGTGGCTTTTTGCTTGTTGGCGGGCTTAGTGGGTAGTTTTTGGCCTCTTTGTGGGTGTTTGTGCTAGCAATCGCTGATACTCCACTCAGCTCTGAAGTCAGCACAGCACATCGCTATAATCTCCGCTAGTTCATTCATCCTTTTTGTGTTTGTTCTGTTTAGAACTCTCCTCTCTGTCATGACCTCTGCAGAATGTGTCAACGCCGATGCCACTTTTCTTGGGCGCATTTTGTTGCAAGATAAATGAGTTAAAGTGTTGCTAGTTATCGTTCTTCTTCCTGATTGCTCTTGCAGTATTTTTCTTTTTATTTCTATTTATTTTGCTCATTGATTTTTAGTTTTTTTCCTCTATAGTAATTTTTTAATTGCTCCAATTTCAACGCTTCTTCACCCACGCTGCTGGCCTTAACGCTGATTTATTATTTTGCGTTATTTTTATTTGTATTTTTATTTTTCCTTCTTCCATTGCCTCAGCACCGGGTTAAGCCCCTAAATGGGTTAATTAACTGCAGTGATTGTGCTGCAAGCGTTGTGTGAATGAGCGAGTGAGCTCCTACTTGCTTGCGACAGTAAAACGTTGTCAAGCGGAAGCGTCAGTGCATATACGTGGGCTTATCGCCACGCGTAGCGATTTTAATCTTTAAGGTGTAAAAATTATTTAATATATTAAATTTCCTGCCGCTAGTCGTTCTAGTTGAGGCATGAAATATTTTTAAAAGGAGTTGAAACTCTTCACTGTTCTGGTAGGCATCAAGCAAGCACAGTGTTCCAAAGCGCAATTAAGAATAATGAGAAACTGTATATAGTGTTACAAAAAAAATGACAAGCTTCCTACAATGGATTCTGGTAGAGAGGGCAAACCAAAAGTATACGCGTATGGGCAATTTGAAAGTTTACGTCAGAGTTTTACTTTAGGGGTGGTTAAAAGTTCTCGTTTCTTCCGAATTCTCATAAATCAGGATAGGAAACTACGTGAACCTTACATTTTATATGCATGATGTATACAGCAGTTCTATAGGAAAAAAAATAGATGGCTATTTTTTTGACTCGTTTGTAGCAAAGAACTGAAAACACTCCTAACATATAGTGGCATTTTTTTCCCCTATTCCATTTTGGAACATAGAGCTTCAATAAAACATGTATATCTTATTCGATTAGCAGCTGTTCTCTATGCGAGATCTCACATTTGGTTAACTGCTTCTAAATCACTAAGGTTAGAACGTGTCCAGGTATTTCGAGGACGACCGGGTTGTTTATGCCCTTGAAAATGCCATTCCTACGCTATTCTGCTTGTGCTTTCCCTGTCCTCTCTGAGAGTGTGCCCGATCCACCGCCATTTACGAACTCTTATCACCTTTTGCATTGATTCTTGCTCGGTGATCGGAGCGGTATAGCGGGTTAATATGTGCCACAAAAGCATTTGTCATAAAATTCTGCTACTTTTTTGAGTATCTAAATAGACCAAAGCTGAAAATTCAATTGGCGCAGCGATCTCGATATTCCAAGTTGGGGATTCGTTACTTTTCGGCAACCACTTTCCTCTTTATTCTCTCGATCTTTCTAGTTATACAGGTGGGGTTCATATAGTATTTTGTTTTTTTTGGAGGTTCATGCTATTTTGGCAGTGCGAGTTCTATCCCTTGAAAAGACCCGCAAGTCAGTATCAAATCTTCGCGGAATGAAATGAATCGCATTATGCCTAAACAACATTGGGAAATATTGCAAACTTTTTCCAAAATCCATGTATCCCAAAGAGTGCATTTAATGAAACTAAGTAAAAATCATCTTTCTTGACTATGCAAATTTCCATCTCGGCGGATGTATTAATAAGCGAAACTGCCGCTACTGGGGTTCGGCGAGAAGCCAATGCGTCCTCAGACAGTGAAAGCTTGATGCGGGTTTTGCAGCGGTGGCATCATTGGCCTCTTTTTCTCTGAAGCGGCATTTCGGTGAACGATGAGCTCTATAGAGGCATGATAACCGATTTTTTGTTGTCGGAAATTTAAGCCTTGGAGTAGAACGTTGTTTCGTTTCATTAAGATGACGCGTGATGCCACGCAGCCCATGCTACAATCGATCTCTTGAGCGCCAAGTTTGGCAATCGTATCAGCCGCCTCGACGATGTCAATTGGTCACCTCGGAGCTGCCATAACCTTTTTCTGTGAGGTGCCATGAAGGATCGATATTATGGGAAGAATTCAGTAGCGAGCAAGATTCCATTAAGGCAAGTATCGAGCAAGTCATTCGTGAGATAGAACTAAAGATAAAGTCAGATCGTTAGATAGAATCAGAAACCAATAAGGACTTGGGGGACTGGGTTAACAGGATGCGCTGGCGCGAAACCAGCCACGACAGTCACATGAATGAAAGCGTGAGAATGTTTGCTTTTTCGATTAAATAATATGGTATACCGGAAAAAGTTACTCTTGCTAATAACTTTTTAAATTTAAAAAGGCACCACTATATACACCACCCTTTTAAATTATTTAGAGACACGAAAAAAAAAATGTCAGAGAATATCTCTGCAAAATTAATTAATTTAATTTATTTGATTTTCTTTCATTTTTCAACTCATCCAAAATTGGTGATTTGCGCCACAAACTGGACTAGCATTTTTTGTGTCTTTTAGGAACTACTTCATTAGCTGGTGCAAAACGGACCACTTAGCATACATTCTAGTTCATGAGCTGTTATTGGATGGAAAAAGTCATACTGGTTCGAAAGTGACTAGTATTAGACTAGTTGCTTAAGTTGACTAATAAAAGATGGTTGCAAAAAAAGAAACAATTGTTTTTTTAAAGAAAGCTCCAAGCGTTAAGGTTGCAAGTATTGAAAATTAAGCTAAGTTGGTAATTTATTTTGTTTGGACTAGTTCCATTATGGACTAGTTCATGAACTAGTACTCGTATAATGCCGATGCAGAGACTGATTGATTTGTTAAAAATGCTTGTTGGTAGCATTGAAGAAAAAAATTGAATTCGAACTGTTTCAGTTGCAAAGCAAAGTTTGAGGGAAGTTGTTTAAAATGAATGCGATTAACTGCAGAAAATATATTTCCAAACTAGAAGGCTTGTCAGCAAGGCAGGTAGTCCAGAACTGGTATGTAGGTTTGGCTACAGGGAAAAGCAAATCATACTGTGTGAAGTGTAGTAAAAACTGTTTTCAGTAATTTTTACCATTGACCTGCGGCGACATATTCGCGATGACTGTGACTTCATTTCAGTGCATACCGTCAACGGCAGGAGCAGGCACAGTCAAATAACAAATCAAGGGGCGAGCTGCTGAGTAAAACTAAACTCCCTC
>JAYXIM010050960.1:0-12924 GCA_037575425.1 Anastrepha fraterculus
GGCCTGCCATCAGAAACAGCTTTTTCTTGCATGCCCACAGCAGGGATCAAACCGTAAGTCCACAGGTCGGTATTTCTTGAATATACGTTTTTTTCTGGGGTTCTTTTGTATTAATGACAGACATTTTCCTTTTAACATCGATGGAAGAAATCCAAAGTCATTAAATCGCATGGTCTTAGTGACCAGTTCATATCGACTTGGCGTCAGATAATTATCTGTACGAAATTCTTCTTCAGTATTTCCATTATTTATTCGATATGCGGCGGGTTTCGCCGCCTTCTTGAAGCGACATGTCTTTGAGATCTCTTTCAGCCATTTGAAGAAGCCGTTCGAGGCCATCTGACTGCCATGAAAGCAGTTCACGCGAATCAAATTGTGAGGCATTGTGTCGAACACGAACGGTCATATCACTTGAACAGTTAAAAATGCTAATGAAAAAGATGTTCGACTTTGATGCAAAGTCCCTTAAAAAAGGTTAGAATATTACAAAAATTGATTCGCTTGAGTACTTTTTTTCAAGCATTGATATTTTGTAGGGAATAGGTTAGGTTAGGTTAAAATGCTTGCCCAAAGACTTGGACGAAGAAATCAAATGTCTCCTCTGTGATACCAGTGCAAAGGTAGTAAGGTGGAGCACCCTAATAGGATGGAAGGAGAAAGCGGGGAAATAGCGAGTTGAGTGCTTGTCGATTAGGAGCGATGACTGAGTTAGGGTTATATAATATTAACCGCTTTATGAAGATCATCAGGTTTTTAATATCAAAGCTTGCTATATCTAGTTAAGAAGTGAGAGCCAAGGATGCCTAAATCTAAGCCCCGCGAGCAAGTCAACTAATGAGATGATTCCACCTCATCCTCCATTGAGCTGACGCAAAAAGGATTCGAAGTAATGCTGAGTCTCATAGCATGCATACCTTGCGGATAGTGTGCTGTGAGGACACCCAGAAAATTCGAGTGAACCTCAGAAGATCCCTCGAACGCCTTCGATCTATATGTGGAAAGAAAAAATTTCGTCACCTTACAAGTTTGTCGCTCGGTGAGTTGACGCAAAGCCTACTTTCCAGGAGCAGACCGCAGGTGGCCTTCCCTTTCTCGGGAAAACTATCTCATAAGACCCGAGTCTGGCCAGCTCATCCGCTTCGCAGTTTCTCGCTATTACCCGGTACCTAGATGAACCTGATATTAAAGAATTCGAATGCGATCGAAAGTGGAGTCAGGCATACTCAACTAGTTTCGAGTGCACCATCATCGATCCCAGGACTCTAACTGCCGCTTGGCTATCGGAGTGAATATTTACCTCTTGTGACAGTTATTATCAAACCAGCTGATTATCAAATCAGCTGTTATTATCAAATCAGCTGCTTTTTTGATTGCAGCTACCTCTGCTGGAAACACAGTGCAGTGGTCAGTAACCTGAACTTGAGTCTGATGGGGAGCTCCTCGCAGAATACTCCCGCGTCAATCCTTCCCTCCGACTTCGAGCCATCCGTTAACAGGTTCATCAGGCACTGTCACCAAAAGCTTCACGCCGTCCACTCCTCCCTTGCTGGAATGTGTGGGGAGAATGCTCCGCTTCAACTAAGCGAGGATGTACATTGATCCGACGTCAAGCGGATGAACAAAAACAGTTTATTAGGATACTAGAATGCCCGTAAGTAAGTTCGAGTATGTAGCGCGAGCTTTTCAGTCCAATTGTGGATCATGCAGCGGCAGTTTAGCCTGAATTGTCTAAAGGTACCTTATTTAACAGATTAGTAGTATTTCGAAGCGCTCCACTGAAACTATTGAGTGCAGACCTTTGAATTCTCTCCAGCTTCTTCACCGATATCCTCTGCTCCAGTGAATTCCACTAGACAATGACTCCATACAACAAAATTGGCTTTATAGTGGTATTATAGAGACACACTACAACCCTAGGCGAGAGACCCAATCTTTTGCCAATAGTGCCCCTACATCCATACAAGGCGATTATTGCCTTCCTTATCCTCTCGTCAATGTTGGACTTCTACGTTAGCTTTCTGTAAAGAATTAGACCTAGGTATTTCATCTTGTCCGAATGCATCAACAGGCTCCGTCTTAAAAGAATTCACCTTCACATTGTGTGGAATATAAGTTCGGACAAATGATTGTAGTTGGTGTATTTAGTGGAATTTTGGACGTTAGTGAGTGAATTGGTCGAGCCAAGCAGCACCAAGAAATTTGGTGGCTCCTAAAACACTTAGGCTAAAAAGCCCATTGTATTTAGAGCTCTGGAAAGAGGGTAGATAGTCAAGGAAGGAAAGAAAAATGTATTAGAGAAAGAGATAGGAAAGAATAGAGACAGAGACAGAGGTAGTTAGTCGTGTGAGAACTTTCCAGAATCTTTGGTAAATCTGTAAATATGCTCCAGTTTTAGAGAAGAATATTGGTCATTCTCAAGACATCGGAACCCAAAACTCGTAGCCTTGCTCTAGCAAATGCAGGACACTCACAGGAAAGTGCTCAGATAGCAACTTAAAGATTTCTCTGTGTTCTGAAGTTCCGTCTTCGTGCCAGAAACCATATTTATGGAGTCTACACATTGCTTTTTATTATCTTAAGATCCAAGGAGACCAAATCAAGCATAGCGTTTAGAGCATCGCCGGAGGTTGTACTCATGGCATCCGTAATGCATGAACATACACTTCTTTGCAGCTTATATAGTTCCCGGAATACGGACTTAATATATATCTATATATCTTTAGGACTACAGCAGGTTTCAGGGCCCAGGTTTTACCAAAGGCTCTGCGGCATTGCTGGAAAATTCTTAATGCGCGATTCAACTTCACTGAAACGTGTGCCTCCCAAGTTATCTTCTTATCCAAGATTACTGCTAGATATTTAACATCATCGGAAAGACCAAGTGTCCACTTGTCAGTGTTGGAATACAAAGTCCATCTCCATCCAATTTCCGTTTACTCGTGAACAACACTATGGTGGTTTTGTTCGGGTTGACGAAAAGGCTTTGTCTCGTGTACCAGTCATGGATTTTGTCCAGAATCCTCTGCACTTTCGTGCAAATCCTCCTTAGAGATTTATCAGATGTTAGCGCATAGACATCGTCCGCATATGCTTGGACATGAAAACCGAGGCCCAGCATCTCCGCTAGTAGAGAGTCTACGACCAAGCACCACAACAGCGGAGAATGAACCCCCCTTGGGGACATCCTTGCTTGGCCCTGACGGTGATTAGTTCGTCACTGTTCTCACCAGCGTTTAACAGGATGAATGCCAGCGCCACTTCGCGTTGCAAGTTTTTTCATATTTATTTTAGGTTGTTATTTAAGTACTTATTTCGAGTACGAATCCAATTTTACCGTCCGTTTGACGCGTTTACTATAAATATCTCGACAACAGCGCCATTTATTGCGGATTCAACTACAGCTAAGCACAATCCAGCTTACCATATATGTAAAAGGAAACAAATCATCAAAATTGTTCAAGCCGTATAAGAGCAGTCGAATTACGAACGCGTGTACACCGGAATTTTATATGTAAATAAAAATATTTAAAAAATTCAATTTTACTTTTGACCAAAAACATCCTTTAAACTAACTTCTGTTGTGTTTATTTTATCTGGTTGAAACTTTAATTTTTGTCTAACCACTTTCCAATTTAAATATTCGATTCGAATTTTAAATCACTTTTCTATTAGAAACCAAACAATTTTATAATAGAAAATATATCACCAAAACTCTGTGCGCAACTTTATCTAAACTTTATCACTTCAAATCTTTAATTGTTTTGCAAACAAACAGAATTTTATTTTGAGCAAAAACTACTCAACAAATCCTTTTTAGGTGTAAACACAAATCAGATTTGATCCAAGAGTTGAATAATAATCATTTGCATTGCAAATGGCTGCGTCTTAAGCACAAACAAAATCGAGGTTAAAGGTTGCACAATACTATGCTTAATTAATTCGTAAATGCATACATCTATGCACATACACACACATCAGTACGATAGTGTGTATGTGTGAAAACTTTTGCGCAAGGATACAGGATGCATGCAGTCATGATGTACAAATGTTGGTGTACCATCAAATAAAATGATGCGAAAATGAAGCAGGATCGATGATTTTTAACACAGCGTACTTTAACACATGCATTTTGTATATAAATGTGTATGTATGTATTGTATATACATATGTAGGTATGTATGTATACTCGTAGTTAGTGTGGGCGTACCCAGCAATAAATCGCACTGCTTACCGACTTGTGAGACATTGGTGGGTATTTAGTTGGTATTAGTTCCCAGATGGGATGAAAAACAGACAAAAAAGCGATATTGACGTTGTGAAGGAGAAAGTACTATAGAATAATAGAGTATCTGCTATTCTGTTTTTAAACGCCACACTTTTTTTTAAGGGTATTAAAGTTTTCCTAATTTGGTCTTAGGTTAGGTTAGGTTTTTGTGGCAGTCAGCTTAGGACGTGTAAGTCCGTTGTGGTACCACTATAGGTATAAACGGACACTTTACTATTCACTTTTCATGGAATCATTTAGACGCTCTTATGAAGCGTGCGATAGGTTATATCCCAACACCGGATAGTTCCGTAAGAGAGTCAAAAGATTATTTTTCTAACAACCTTGCTCTACTCCTAGCTAAGGCTGGACAATTACAGAGGCAGTGTTCTACACTTATTTCCTCAGGCGAAAATATTTAATGACCGAAATCTGCTGGACTTGACAGTGTTTATACAGTCAATAAACGACATTCACCGGGAGTCCTTCACCACCTTCTTAAGATCCTGTCCAGTGAATGCCGTAATCGGAGTCCAACCACCACCTATAGCAGATGAAGAGCTCCAGCTTCCTCGTGAGACACGTGTAACACTGGCACAATTACGATCTGGATATTGTTGCAGGTTAAGCTCCTCCCCGACATACCAAACATATGTCCGGCATGTGAGCGCACCCCGCACGACACTAATCACCTTTTCACATGCCCCCTAAAACCGACTCATCTAACAACCCTCTCCCTCTGGACCCAACCCGTCGAAACAGCATGTTTCCTGGGCCTACCTTTAGATGAGCTAGACGAAGATGACTGGTGATATGCCCGACACTGGCGGGGCTACTATTACTGTTAACAAACAAACAAAATATTCCTTACCTAGAAGAGTGCCCACCTAACAACGAATGACCGACGACACAAGTCACGACCTTCGAGATGTCCTCTCTTGAGAGGTTGAGCAATTCTACTAACCTGCTCTTATCTATTTGTAGTCAAATTAGTCTGGTTGTAAAACAAGTACATATTTTCTTTTCCCATGACCTATTGCCCTCCTGGAGTATATTATTTTTTATTCTTAATTTGCAAATTACCATAGGAATTGCAATATTGCCTCTGTTTTCAAGATTAGTTCCCTGGCCGATGATGTAGTCACATCGGCCTTGCGAATTTTCTTCAATATCTCTATGTTCCGGAACCCATATAAGGCTGACCTTGATGATGGTGCTAATCCTTGTATCACTTAGAGCTGGATATTTCAGATATTCCAGGGCAACCTTTGGTCTTAGTATAACGGACTCCATTGATTTGATGGTCGCCTGGCTGTCCGAGAAGATATTTATCGTAGTTTGGTTACGGCGTATCTGTTAGGATACACAGTTACCTGCTTTGTGGCTAAGACTACTGCATGGTAGACGCTACAGTAGTCAGGAAGTCAGACAGATAATTGAATTATTTTGAAAAAACTCTATAGCCTACTTTATTTTCTAGCTTGGATCTATCCGTGTAAAATCTTATTTCCCCTCTTCTCCATGGTCTTTGAGTTTGCCACTCTCTTCTTGAAGAGCCTGTCGAAGGTGGGGGAAAGAGTAGTCGGTTTCTTGATTTTAACTACTCAGAGTATGTAGTATCGAAGCGTGGTCGAACCGCCAAGTCTTCCTGTGGATTGCTTGGCTAATATGCACATATCGTCATTTCTTTAAACTAATCGGTACGAGTCCGTTTTTGGTCAAGTGTTAACTTGTGTGGTATCCAACGACAACAAATCTTCTTGACGATCAAATGCTCGCGCATTATTAAATGTATGCTGGTGCCACTAATTTCCTAGGATGCCTCTATCACCCGATATGTCACAAGACGATTTTACGCTTGACTGATGAACCACACTCACGTCAATATCAGACGGGAACAAGTCCAACAACAAGACCAACAAAGTTGATATCGCATTCTTCCGACGTTCCTTTATCTCCGCGGAGCAATGGGGCTATCAATGACGTACAACCTACATATATTAAAAGGAGAGGACTCTGGATGCAGGAACCAATTGAGGTCAATAGATACAAACGCGGCACAGATAGAGACATACGAAGACGAGCCTATAGCAGGAAGCTGGCCACAAATATCGTGCACTTAAACGTGGGGGAATAGACGCCGTTCACGGGTCATTTCGAAATAGCTCCCCAGAAGAGCAGGAGGGATTGTTTTAGTTGCCACATCACTCATCGCAGTAGGACGCTGTAAGTGCTAAGGCATTTTATGGTAAGCTCGACCTCCCCCACCAGCAAAAACATTAAAAAATAACGATCTCTCGTTATCCATTGACGCACAGCAGCAAATGATTCTGGTACAACAACCATTTTTGGACGACCTTCACTTTGGACAAAACTCATCTTGTAAGGAACTCATTGTATCATATCAGCGTTGCACCGTGGCTAAGTGTGGTTGCTTCAAAGGTAGTTCATCAATGTACTTCTGTGTCAGTAATCCAGTTCGAAAATCGTAATAAATTCGCAGGAAAATTTTCTTGAGTTAACTCCAATTTCTGGGTGAGTTGAATTTTTAAGTTGAATTTTTCAACTCACTGCAAAAAAAAAAAAAAATAAAGCTCGTGAGTAAAAACTTAATAGGGAAGTTTATGCCAGAAATTGCTAAAATTTTCGGTAAAAATATCGAATTACTGTTTATCACACGTTGTGGGGGAAGGGCACATCGTATAAAAGACAACCCTCGAATTTGTTTGCTAGCAAATCGACCTCATTCACATTTTTTAAACATGAAAATTTACGTACTAGCAAAGCCTCAATTTGTCTACGCTTTCAACTAATCTTTTGAGAATACCATAATTTGAATCCCCTCTAATTTGCCTTCAAGTCATCATTGAGTCAAATAGAGGGTGGTTCAATTTCAAGGGCCCATGTTGAATGTGATCCACACCTAAACGTCAAGCTTTTTTCTGCATTTCATTTGAAATTTTTTAATTTCAGACTAACTCAGTTTGAACCATGGAAAGATACACAATCGAGCAACGCGTTAAAGTTATTCAGGCGTATTATGAAATCAGGCGTTCAAATAAAAATCAAATTCAGTGATGAGGCACATTTTCACCTCAGTGGACTCGTCAGTTAGCAAAATTGCCACATTTGGACGAATAACAATCCAATGATTGCCAAAAAATCAATGCACCCTCAAAGTGTGACTGTTTGGTGCGGTTTATGGAACGCCGGTATCATTGGGCCGCATTATTTCCAAAATGAGGCCGGTCAGGCAGTTACTGTGAATAGTGTTCGCTATCGTGAGATGATAAGAACCTTTTTATGGCCCGAATTGGAAGAAATGGATGTGAACGATATGTAGCTTCAACAGGACGGTGCCACTTGTCACACAGCTAACGAAACAATGGCTCTTTTGCGCGAAAAATTTGATGGCCGAATAATCTCACGTCGTGGCGTTGTCAATTGGCCGCCAAGATCATGTGATTTGACACCGTTGAACTTCTTTCTTTGAGGTTATTTGAAAGAAAAAGGTGTACGTCGATAAGCCAGCAACAATTCAAGAGCTAAAAGATGAGATAATTCGGCACATTAACGGCATAGAACCTCAATTATGCCTCAGCGTCATCGAAAATTTGGGCCTTCGGATGGAGGTGTGCCGCCGAGGCCGCAGCGGCCATTTGGCCGATATTTTGTTCCATACGTAATTTAGCCATACCAGTAGTATCATAATAAAGAGAAATGACAATAATTTCCTAAACAAATTGTATTTTATTCAAAATCAACACCGGCCCCTGAAACTTACCCACCCTTTATTTACCCTTGCTGCTGCATGCTCAGCTTAAAAACCTTACAGTGATCTCTCTGTTGGAAGTTCTGGTCAAATGAAACTTCCTGAGGTGATATAGAACTAGTCCGTTTATGGAATTCTTCCAATCTTTACTGCTGCCTCTGTAAAATATACAAATTCTTCTAGCTTACAATTGCATGGAGATAACTTTTGGGCGCATAGAGAAATATGTATGTACATACATGAGACGTGGGTGTGTATGTGTGTACGTTGGGATAATTGCATATTCATGCGCTTACAATGCTTTAGCATACATACATATTCAATCCCATACGAAATGTGCATAGCTGAGTGCATGTGCTGTCGAGTGGCAATGTAATTTATACAGTTAGGAATATCAAAAACAGCAACATCAATTCCAAATCGATGCCATTGGTGTTGGGGAAAAAGAAGCGATTTGTGGATTTGTGTAAAATGTAAGCAAAAATAAAGAGATGTTTGTACATACAAACATCGAGACATACATATGTATTTACGTGTAAGTGCATGCGAGCAACGGTTTGTCTGTATTGCTGCTTGTCTGACAACAACAAATATGTTGATTTGCAAGTTTATTTACCTTAAAATGCTGTTGATGTTCGAAAATGTAACCAATCAAATGAACACAATCGTGCTCGCACACGCACACACATACTCATGCACAAAATACTGCAAAATATGAACATTTTACTCATAAATGTTTAAAAAAAAATCAAGAAAAAGCAGTGAAACCACAGAGACATATCGCATCGTAAACGTGGATACAAGTGAAATGACGCTGGTAACCCATATTTAGATTGGCCAGTTTCACCTTAAATTTTATGGTGTGCATCTGTGATTTGGTATCGCTTCAAATAGGCAAATGGTTTTCTTTACCCTAGAACCCTACCCATATTTTACATTGACTGTTCCTACCCAGGATGCCTGAGCAGCCATAACTTTTATAGATTATATTTTCCAAATAAGATATAAAAATGCGGGTTTTTTAACTTCAGTGTGTTTACTGATTAAATTTGTATTGAATTATTAAAAAAAAATTCACAACACATGCTTTAGAGACATTTGCTACAAATTTTTATTTGATGCTCTCCACATATATGTAGGTATTTTGCACTTGCTGCAAAAAGTCTTGCTTTTTCGGTTTTTCTTGTAAGGACAAAATCTACATCGCCCTTGCTTTATGGTGCTATCAGATGGTGCATCAGGTTCACTGGACGTTTTCAGTATGCCATTTATCATTTCGAGAATATTGGTAGACAAAGTGCGCCAATTTTGGCGCTCTTCCAAAAAAGGTGTTATGAGTTGGAAAGACAAATTTTTAAAAAAGTACGTCTATTCGGTTTGTTTGTTACGTTACTTAGGCTCAGTAGTATCATCGAGTTTATACCAACGCTATTTAGTAATCCAAAGACAACGCACAATGGCCATCGACGGGTTTTACGTGACACTGAATAAGTGTGACTTAGTTGATCAAAAGTATCTACTTCTCCTTTTGTCTTGTTGTAAAAGTCAACCATTTCAGGCAAAACAACATATTTATCTTTGTCAGGTTTAATGTGCATCGTTGATAACAAGGTGACTATCCTTTTTGGCTGCCTTTAGGTGGACAGTAAGCTAATAAAGTTAGAGGTCCGCTATATACAAATTTAGCAGAATTTCTTTGAAAAGATGGTTTATCTTTCATTTGTGAAGGAATTTCTCTTTTATTTTGTTTCAAAGTACCAATTAATCTTATGTTCTTTTCCAGTAAAGTAGTAGCGGAAGGTGTTGACATGAACCAATTATCACATGTCAGGTTCCTGTTAGATCCGTGTATGGGAGATGTCAGAGACTGAAGATAATAATCAGCAACTGGTTGTGTTTTCGGTGTACTTTCTTTACCTAAGTAAACCTCATATAAAATGTTTTTGAGTCACACATCAATATTATTTTTATACTATCTATGTATATATGTCAGGTTTATTAGGTTTATACATTCGAAATTGGCATCGACCTCTGAACGCAAGCAATTGCTCATCTATTGTACAACAACTTGTTGGAGTGTAAAAACTGGTGCTTTTCTTCACAATGTCATCAAATAGTTCTCTTATTGGAGCTAATCGATCTTCTCTACGACGTTCCTCATGAGTATTTTTATCGTCGAATCTCAAACAGTTTGTTAGGAACTCAAATCTAGATCCAGACATCGTTGCTCTAAAATATGGCATACCTGTGTCATTATAAGTTAATTTATATTAAGTTAATGATTTCATCCGGCTCAACGTCTGAATCTACACCTCCAACAAATGCATCTTCATCAGAACCACTCTCGAGAAGTCGCTCAATCATATCATCACTCCACTGTCTTCTGGAACCCGCCATTTCACTTTATTCCTTACAACACTGAATTTACAAAATAAATGTACTTAGTAACACAAAAACAATAAAATCACTTTATTTGCAGTTTTTAAATTGAAATTCACTTTGTTCGCAGTTTAAAAGCAGCACAAATACTAGAAGAAAAATTTAACTTATTTTCCTGCCCATGGGTGCTACAGCACCCAGTGCTAATTATTTAAACCACTTACCGGCGGGAAAATTATTTTAAAACTGATGAAATGTCAAGGACGGGTGATATTGTGAAAATAGGCAAAACAAAAAAATGTGCACCGCCAAATAAAAATATGACACATCTTTGATTAAAAGCAGGGTGCCTGGGCACCCTAGGTGGGGTTCTAGGGTTAAGAAAACCCGTGCTTTATGGCAGAAATACACCGCAAACACTTTCTATTCGCCATTTCTTTGCTCGCCATCTCTGGGCTCCACTCACTTCAGAAACATTTTGTTTTTCATTTTTAACACATTTTTATTAGCTCGGGTTGTATGTATGTATGTATGTATGTATGTAACGGAATCTTTGAGCTTAATTTTCACTGGCTTCTAAAAATCTGATCGACTTGGAATTTTGCACACCTATCAAAGACCGATGACAATGCAATAATTTGATAAAGGTTTTCCATTATCCTTATTAGGATTGCCAGGATTAATATTTTCTTTTTTTACTTGTGGGCAAAAAGTAAGGTGAATTTGGTTGTAAAATGAAAAATCTTTATTTCTAATGAAATCCGCCTTTTATGCGTATTTAACCCGAACATCTACCGTTTCTACTAAATGTGTCTTATAATACGTTCACATATATGTAAGTAGATGATCTACTTTTTCGCGCTTAACTCAAAATCTGTAATTAAAAAGCGCGATTTCCCATACAAAATTTGTCTCCCAAAATCTGAGATTATAAAATAATCCTAGATAATAACGATATTTTTTGGCATACAACCCTGTGTTTACTGTGTTAACGATGTTTGGTTTTTTCCAAACTTTGGCTTTGCCGTCGTATCCAAATATGTTGTATTTGGACTCATCAGTGAATAAAACTAGTTTCCAAAATTCTATTCCCTTATAAGGTGCTTTTTTGCAAACTCCATACGAAGCTTTCAGTTTTTCTCGCTTATAAGGGGCTTCTTGCGAGGAGTTCTGCAGTTGTTACCTTCATTATTAAGGGTCCTGCTTATTGCACGTGGGTGGACAACAATTTGATACCTCTCGGCTACCTCCTGGGCCAAATCAGTAGCATATATTTTCGGATTCTGATTCACTGCTTTGCGAATAAAGAATACATCTCTCCGGTTGAGCTTCTTGGGCCGGCCACTACGCGGCTTAATCTCCAGAGAATTGGTTGTTTCAAAGTTTTTACAAATAGTTTGTACCGTAGACTTGCTTAAGTGCAATAAATCAGTTATTTAACCAAAGGATGTCTTATTACTTCTGTACTCAACAACTAATTTTCTCAAATCAGTAGAGATTTCTGTGCGGAGCGACATTATTCCGATCGTACACTTTTTCCAAAGACAAAATGACATAAATTTTAAGAAGAATGCAAAGTAGAACCACGGTACTTTACAGTTAAGTATTCGCAGAAAAGAAGAGCAAAATAAGTGTCCTAATATAACGTATGTACACTTTTGTCAGTGCATGTTTTTTGGTTTTATATAACTTTTAAAGTAACTACTGAAAATAATTTTTTTTTTACATTTGTTAGACTGTTACAATAATTAAACTTAAAACAAAATTGCATCATTACATTCCTTTTGAATGCTTTAGAACGGGAGAAATTAAGAATAAAAAATAGTTAAAAAAAACTAAAAAACACGCTTTTATTGTTAATCGAACTAAAAAGTAGAAAATAAAAAATAGTTTAAAAAAACTAAAAAACACGCTTTTATTGCTAATCGAACTAAAAAGTAGAAAATAAATTTTAATGAAAAAGGGACCTATAATGAATTAATAGCAAATCGAACGATCAGTCATAGTCAACTACCTCAGAACAGAATTATAACAAAAATTAAGATACAAATAGAGTAATACAAATTAGAGTTAAAAGCGTGGGATGCTTGATATAGTAAATATTGCAATCATTCTATTGGCAACTACTTATGTACAGAGGGTTATGAAAGTGAAGCTAAAATGCATCCCACGCACTTAACTCTAATTTGTATTACTCTATTTGTATCTTAATTTTTGTTATAATTCTGTTCTGAGGTAGTTGACTATGACTGATCGTTCGATTTGCTATTAATTCATTATAGGTCCCTTTGTCATCAAAATTTATTTTCTACTTTTTAGTTCGATTAGCAATAAAAGCGTGTTTTTTAGTTTTTTTAAACTATTTTTTATTGTATGTAAAAGAAGTTAAGTAAAAAGCTTAAACAATTAAAATATCGTTTTTCCTTTTTTTGATTGTAAAAAAAATTCTGAAAATACCCTAACTTTTCGAGCTCTAGACCCCTTAAGTGCTCAATAGTGTTCTTTGGCA
>JAYXIM010050961.1:0-26212 GCA_037575425.1 Anastrepha fraterculus
CTTAAATGAGTCGGTGGTAGTATAGGAATTTATACTGGCAGTTAAGCTGCACTGACAGCCCTTGCTAACCCACGATGCTCTTTGTGAATGTGAATGTGTCGGTGAATGTAAGTCAAAACTGAACAGTGTTGCAAAATACAACGAAGTTTGTCTTATTTGGGTGCCTGGGCATTGTGGTATTCCAGGGAACGAGTTGGCTGACAAACTGGCTAATGAAGGCTCTGCAAGTAGGCCCCGAACCCTTTCTAGGTGTCAATTCCGCATCGATTCAACTATGGATTGACGACTTCATGAGGTCTACCCATAGAAGCATGGATCGAGTTCATACTCTCCCTCTTTCTCTCATCAATGAATCGAAAAGATTCGCGGAAGAGTGACTTCTTACCAATTTTTCCGTCCTGCTGTACGTATCCTATCTTTCTATTCCTTGCAATGTAATCTATCCGTGTGTAGTGCAATGGTCTTCCTGACTGAGTGCTAGGGCCTGTCTAACCGCCAACAAATATAATCTAATCTAATCCTTAAATGAAAGAGAGCGTTAAGGTAAAAAATGTAATTGTGATAATGAAGTGGAGTCAACAATTTCAGTCTATTTTGAAGGAAGTGTCTAAAACAGTATTTTGAATCATTGAACGAAAGCTCTGAGAAGTGAGCTTAGAGTAGTCTATGCCATTAAAGGGAGAAAAATCATTTATATTTTTACACCTCTTTCGTATCTTCCCACGCGTTTTATGACTTCGCCTCGCAGAAAAACAACTGAAGAAGCAGCTGCGCCATGGATTTATTTCGAAATTGTCTATTTAAGTACTTCCCTAATGCAGTTTGTACATTCATACAGAAAATTACTGAAATTAATTCTATTGCGACGAGCAGTTGCTGTGTATTTAAATGGCTTTTTTATCGCATTGGATTGAATTTAAGCTTTAGGTAGTTTCTTTTATTCGCACCGACAGACACAAAATATTATAATATTTGCTAGGGTAAACAACTATACATAACTTACCAACTAAACATAAAGTGGCGTAAATCGCCAGGTGCACAATCGTATTTTCTTTATTTGGATATGAAGCTACAGATTAGCGCAGTCATATGGCTGAAGAAGAAAAAAACAATGTCTGCCTGATTCGGGGATTCCTTCGGAGAAATCAGACTTAAATAACGCATAAAATATTTGAGTGTCAAAGGCCAATGTGCAATTTTAAGACGCTTGTCGCTTGTCGATAAACTAGAAGGTGGAAAATATTTATTGTTAATATAATAGGGTGACTCAATAATCACTTAAAAGTACGAAAAAATTGTTTTTGCCACGTCAAATTTAATATTTGAGTTGCTTAGAAGCATTTTTCACGTCATATGAAAAATTTCAGCCATATTAGTCACGTTTTTTTAAATAAAAAAAAATTACATATGGTTCGTAACGAGTCTCAAGCTGTGGCAATGTGCAAACCTATCGCTATCAACTTTCAACCACTCGAGGCTCATCTTAGTATATATATCTCGGCATCTTGTAAAATAAAGATGAAAATATGTGCATTTGTCCGCTAATAACTATGCGCAGAATGAAGCCCCCCAAGGTTTTTTAAAACATAAACTTGCAAAAAAAGGTTGTCTGGCAGGCAAAAGATTTTTAAAAATCATAAATTTTGTACTCAAACTGGAATAAATCATAAATTAAAGGGTCTAGACTTGGATCTCGTCGATGTAGTCGAATAGGTGCCTGCTGACGTGTCTAAGAGTGAGTTCAGGCTTCAGCAGATGTCAGGGCGGATTCTTACGGCAGCATTTAAGCAGAAAGTGCTTGCTGAGTATTTTACTGTGATCTCTACCCGAGGCGTAGAAGCTTCGTTGTGAAGGTACAGTAAGGGAGACATCAGAACACATCCCAAAGCTGTACGTAATGTTGTTGGGGGGAGTCATGTTGCTCGGGTTAGCTCCGAGGAGCTGTACAGGTTATATTTGTAATGCCGTGCGGGCTAAGGGGGGTCGTAAGGCTAGATGACAGGATCAACATATGGCCGCAAACCGTGTGGTCCACTCCCTATGTGTATTCCGTGTGGTCCACTCCCTATATGTATTCCTAACGAACAATGTCCGAGAGCTGCGGCTTTGTAAGCCTTAGAAATTAGCTCAAGCACCCCCGATTTTGCACGTTCTTTCCAGTAGTTGACCACAAGTTTCCAATCCTTTAAGTTTTCCAGGGTCCCCTGTCTAGCCAGCTCATCAGCCCAGCAGTTTCCTTCTATGCCGCTGTCACAGGGAACCCAAATGAGCCTAAATCGAAGTATTCGTATGCAATCGGGATAGAAGTCAGGCATTCCCGACTAATTTCGAACGCACAAACAACAAGCCGAAGGCTCTAATTGCCGCTTGACTCTCTTGGATGAACACACACCAAGTTTCCGCCAGATCTGTATATTTCTTCGTGTTTGGCATTTGATTGTTTGAATCGGAGAAGTTGATTGACTTTCCTTTTCCCATTACAACAAAGCACCAGCTCACGAAGTTATGGTCGAAAAATGAATGGAAATAGGCTTGCAATGCGTTGCATATTTCTCCTATTCTCCAGACTTGGCTTCTTTGGATCTCTCGGACTACTATTTGTTCGAATGGCTATTTGTCAGACTTGGACAAATTCTATTATTCGGAAGGGGTCAAGAAGCTAGAATAGAGTTGAACGAAGTTTATGAACCTAAATTGAGACTATGTATTCGAAAAATTAAGAAAGGTTTACCCCAACACTTTTATTTTATTTTTTTGTTTTCTTTGTTCACTTCACTCGGGAGCATAGGCCCTCGACAAGATTCAGTCTTGCATTGGTTTCGTTAATATATTTGATTTCTTACAGAGTAGGTGATTAACCGGCCGCTACCAGTCCTAATTAGTGGGAATGCCTACCTGTCGTGGCTTAGGAACAACGCTTTCTACTGCTTGGAGCGCCATCTGTGTTTCACATTTGCCGGCCAGAAGGATCGCACAGATGGTTGAGGACTTCGCTAAATTGTTGATGTGCCAGCACTATTACCGCTGTTGCCCGCTTCTTCTTGCTGGCGCCACTAATGCAATGTGTAACTGAGTGTTTTTCTTTGTTTTTTCTCGTTTTGGCAGCCACAATGCAAATAATGCGCTGACTATTGTGCGGGAGTAAGAATGGAAAGTTTTGAGTTTTAGATTCCGATGTCATGAGAATGAGTAATATTCGTTCTCTAAAACTGGAGGATATTTACAGATTTGCCAAAGAATCTGAAAAGTACTCACAGAACTAACTATCTCTATCTCTGTTTTTATTCTTTCCTGTCTCTTTCTCGGATGGTTTTCTCCTTCCTTCCTTCACTATCCACCCCCTTTCCAGAGCTTTAAATACAATGGGCTTTTTAGCCTGAGTGTTTTAGGAGCCACCAAATCTCCTGGTGCTCCTTGGCTTGACCTTGGCTCCTCAAATTTCAATTTCAAGAATGGAAAGGATAAGTTTTTCGGGTTGAGGAGTGAGATTTAAGTAGGTAAATTTGGATAAGTGCGAGCACCGTATTTTACATAGGATTCAAAGCCACAACCTTTGGCATGACAGGCTAGTGCACTTACGCTGGTCTACCGAGGCCCCAAACATTTACGTAGTTTTTATTTTTGCACAGACTTTTCCAACGATTCACGCAGTTCAAACTTTATTCCGGGTTTTTATGGTTTATTATTATTTTTAACCACGAACAGAAAAAAAATTCTATAGCAACTTCAGATTTGCTGTTTAATAGTCACTCCTTGTATTTGACCTCACTTTTATTGAAGGAAAAAAATTATAAAAATTTACACAAACAAATATATGTAGTTTTTCTCTATTTTTTAAATAAATAAATTGAAGTCCTCATTAATTTTATTGAGAAAACATAACACATGAATAATAATGAGCACAATTTGTTCAGAAGTTCACACTCGTTCAAGCATCTTTCCAGTGATTAAAAGTAAAGAAATTTATTTGTATCTTCGTCTCTATTTCCGAAAGCCATTTGCCGCTACCAGCCAGGATATTGTGGATTATTGTAGTGTCGCGGGTATGCGTAAGCACCATTATTATAATTGTTGTCGTAGTATTGTCCTTGTGGCGGTATATAAGTGGCAGCTGGTGTGGCATAGCCAGCGGCCGCATTACCTGGCGTTACAACTACGATCTCTGTGCGAGGCGGTGGTGGTGGTGGTGGAGGTGGTCCATAGATGCCCCCACGCCATCCGGGAAAAATGTCAATTTCAATACCTGGACGACGATTGTGGTGATGAGGGCGATCGTAATACCCATATGGTGGTGGTGGTGGAGGTGGTGGCGGCATTGCACAAAATCCTGAAGAATTAAAAAGACACTGGCGCACTACGAATTACTGACTGTTACTGATTGCTCGAATTTGCTTGAAGCGTTGCGTTGAAACTGCCACTTTAGCAGAGTAATTATTTACATATGCGCACCCCAAAGCAGTTAAGCAGTGATTCGAGGTGTCTTAATTATGCACCACAACCAAAGCCATTACTTGCTTATAGGATAGGGCAGTGTATCAAACCTCTATGTTTGTATGTGTGTGTGTGTGCGATAAGTCGGTCATGGGCTACGATGAGTCAGTTTGTGTGCGAGTGTGTGTGAGTGCGCTTTGTTGTGATTTCACTTTGTTATCAAATCGTTTTCGAAGCGATAAGACGACTTTGAACTTAATGATAGGCAGATAGCAGTGGAAGAGAAATTTCGCATTTACCAAAACAAATTACAATTCGATGATGAATTTTTTTTTTTCAATGGTATCGATAAAATTTGTTCGCTGTGTGTGTACTATGAGAAGCTTATGTATAATATATGTGATTGCACTGGGCGACACTAAAAAGTGCTCAAGTTAAGCGTACAGGGTAGTCCAATGATGATGTGCTTGCTAGATGGCGAAGTTACGTTAAAAAATGGAAAGCGTGCAAAGGATTGTAGGAATATGTGGAGCCGGCGCTATGAGCACCACGCCAACAGCGGCAATAGAAAGAGTTCTCGACTGGCACTCAATCAAACGTAGTAGTAAGAAACTCAGCAAAATTATCTGCTCTAAGACTGAAGATATCAGGACAATTCTCACAGAGCCTTTCTGGTCACAGCAACATTCTCGATTTATTTAGACGGAAGGTCAGACTACGTGAGTCCACGAGTTAAGTTTGACAAAGTGCCTAGCGTCATTATGAAGCAAAATGGATCTAGTTTCCACGTACCATTCACAAAATTTCTTTACAGATGCGTCTAAAATGGCGGAAGGAGTAGGAGCGGCTGTCTTTTTAACGCAATTTTACTTCTTAATTACAGCATATTTCAAGCTGAAATCTGTGGCGCAACAAAAGCAGCTGAATTGGCTTTGGAATTAACTCCTCTTAATAATCAGATGAGCATTTTCATTGATAGCCAAGTGGCTACTACAGTAATTATGGTTCCTTGGACTTGCTCGGAATGCGTTCAACAATGCAGTTCCAAAATACATAGATGAACGCTGTGGAAATGGGCAGGTCACTATTTACTGGACAGAAGGGCCCAAAGGAATGAACGAAAGAAAAGAGCTGATGAGATCGCTAAAGCAGGTATTCATTTGCCGAGATTGAGCACGTCAAATATATACCCATCAATCTTCTTTCTGAAAACGGAACTAAATGAGGGACTAGCTCTGGAACGGTGTCAACCTCGTAGAAAACTGCTAAGGACTTGGAATATGAAAACTGGAAACTGTATTTTATTATTGTCTAGGAAAGACTGTAAAATATTGGTAGAAGTACTGACGGGACACTGTCTCACCCTACATCACGCAGCAAAAATGGGATTAGTTCAGAGAGATGCTCTGCTCTATGTAGGGCTCGACAAAGCACTACCTACCTACCTAAAAGGTGAAGTAACTTTTATATATAGGATGAGTAATAGGTGCGTTAAATTTTTGGCGGCATATAGAGGATATAGCGGTATTGTGTAGGTATTGTGCAATTGGCATCTGCCATTAACTTCCAAAAGAAAATCATACCCACTGATGAGTCTCATTCTTCTTCGTCAACAAGAAAAATTGTCCGGTTTGGAGCGACGGGAAATTCATCAGATGCCTCTATATTGCGAACAAGTACTAGCTTGGTATAAACTTTGATCCGACGTTAACAAAGGCCTTAATTTCATCAACAATTCGCAAAGAGCTCACTGTTAATAAAGACATATAATGGACAAGAAGGTAGTTATCCAATTTTCTTTTTAAATAACTTTTTTACTAAATAATAAGAAATATTTTGAGTGATGGACATCTTTATTTGGAAGGACAATTTTTTTTATCACTTGGAAAAGTTGATATCCGTCAAGTGGCAGCCGCCAGGGTTAACACACATTTGCGCCCGTTTTAACGCAGTTTCCATGAACTTCCGCAAGATTTCCTGTGATAACTGTCCCCAATCCTGCCAAATATTAATCTCAAGAGCTGCAATTTCGATTGATATAAACCCGCGGCTTCAACTAGCCCCAAGAAAAGAAGTCTGGATCGCCACGCCAAACTGTCAAAAATGTCATTCACTGGTTATTTACTTAAATGCTCCACTACTACAGCGAAATTATGGCGGTATTTTGTCTGGATTTATATTCACGTAATTATATAACCAATTCCATCGACTGTATTTCAAAGTTTGAGGGCCTTAATGAAATCCTCTATACAAATCAAACTCTGCCTCAGGCTGCATCTTACGAAAATGGGGTTCAAACTAAATCTGCTAAGTAAAGATTTTTTTGAACTCGGATATAATAGCGCTGTGAAGGCCTTTGGAAAAAATGAAGTGACCTGCTGTACAATTCCATTTTGCCCCGAGTCAGTGTAAGCTTCAGATTATCTAGCAAAGCGACAGAGCTTTTCAGCTTGGTGCTGGTGATAGCCGTGGAAGAAGAAGTCCACTGTGCATTGGAAATATTAACTGGAGTTTTTTAAGAAAAAAAGTGCGTGAAGCGTAGTACACATAACAGATTGGAAACTTTCAAGGCAGGCAAAGAAAGAGGGAGAGACCCGAGAGAGAATGAAAAAGAGAGAGAACGAATTTCACAACATTTGCAGAGAATACAACAAGACAAAATTTACAAAAAACGGAGAAGGGCCGACCGGTGTAGGTAAATGCCGGGAATAAACCGTGGCAACAACACGCACTCCTCCTAGCGTCTATCACCCGCACAAACGCAGCGATTCCAGGAACGCAACGGCACAAATTACCGCAAGGCAATACCAATAAATCCGACGCCGGGATGGATAGCACTTTATAGTACGCATAAGCAGTAGCCAGGAAACGGAAATAAGCGCCAAAAAGTAGGCACCAAAAGAAAACGCCAAAAAAATTGGAACCAAAAAACGCCCCAAACAGTAGGCAACAAGGAAATATAACGCCAAAAAGTAGGTACCAAAAATATATTTCCTACAAGTGTGCACCATCAAACAAGTGCCAAAAAGTAGGCAGTGTTATTTTTCACTAGAAATTAGCAACCACAAGGAAAAACTCAGGAAAAATAGACGAACGTGAATCTAAGATATATATAAGGTATATCTCTCTCTCTCTCTCCTTTTCCTCTACGTTATGTCTTTTTTCTCACTCGCGGAACGAAAATGCCCAAAAACGTTGCATGGCCTTGAAATTTTACTCTCCATTCTCGGTCGCCCATCGACGATTAAGAAGTTTCACTTCAAAAACGTTTGACGCACTTTGTTGAACTCGGTCAAACTCACTTAGCTATCTATCGTACTAATCAATAAGAGACGAAGAAGAAGACTGCGTTCCCACGATAGTTTCTAGGCTACCGAAACGACTCGGATTTATATGCAGCCAAGGACTGTTACTTTAGCAGCATTCCTCGTAAAGGTATGGGGAGTGTTTATGCTGCTACAGCAACAACATCTGCGAACTTGTGCACCGATGTAAAAAGGAAGTTTTCTTCCTCAAATGCGATGAGTTTTGCTTTAAACGATAACGAAGTGTACGACCATGTCTGCCTAATAGGCGGCAATACTCGTAATACTTAGTTTTTTTTTCATAGTAAAAAAAAAAGAATCAATGAAAAAACTTTTTCTTATGACTTTAATGAGCAATAGACCCATCTTTCTCTTTTCTGGCTTCGACTCCCTATTAGGTCTTCGACTACCTTGGCATCTGGTCTATTTTGTTGCATTCGTATTTTATGAATGGTTTGAAATGCCGCAAAACCTTCTGTGGATTGCGATTGATCGTCGAGGAACATTCCTTTGAAGTTGTCAAATTTTTGCCTTGGTTGTCAGTTGCTAGCGTACTTTAGTCGCCTACCATGTAGCTTTTTTCGAATTCAAGTCCAAATCTTTATGTACAACTGAAATCACTGAGCCATCTTCAAATTTGCGCCCCTTTATTCACCTATTGCCAGATATTACGAGGGGGCCTTTTATATTTCGGGATTTGGCAACCCTGGTGTTGCAATCTAGCGACTGACAGCTGTATCGCAAAGTTTGACATTTTTTGGCTTTTACGTACTCAGAACGTTTTGAAATACCAGCGCTATTTGTGTTGTTTACAGTAACTTAAAAGATTCATCTCGGTCCAAAAATGGAATTAAACCGTGAACATTTTCGTGCGATTATTTTTTACAACTTTCGACGTGGATTAACTCAGCATCATTGCATGGATGAACTTAATTCATTTTTTGGCGATGAAGCTCCATCAAGGACCAGTGTTTATCGATGGTATGATGAATTCAATGGTGGTCGTAGTTCACTTCAAGACGAATTTCGTGAAGGTAGTCCAAAATCAGTGGTTGTTCCGAAAACCATTGATGCTGTGCGCGAACTGATATTGCAGGATCGTCATGTGACCTATCGTGAGATTGAGACAATGTTAGGCCGTATTGGGGGGCCAGCATACATTTAATATTGCATAAACATTTGACTGTCAAAAAAATTTGCTCTCGTTGGATCCCACACAATTTGCCAATCGCTCAAAAAAAGGCTCGTGTCGATTGGTCGAAGGAAATGCTCAAAAAATACGATCGCGGGGCTTCGAAACACGTCTATGACATCGTGACAGGTGATGAATCATGGATTTACGCGTATGAGCCCGAAAGTAAACATCAATCGACTGTATGGGTGTTTCAAGATGAGCCAAATCCAACAAAAGTTGTTCGCGCACGAAGCACTTCCAAGCAAATGGTCGCCTGTTTTTTCGGAAAAACGGGACATGTCGCAACCGTACCACTGGAACAACGCAGAACAGTAAATTCTGAGTGGTACACAACCATTTGTTTGCCAGTTGTCTTCCAAGAAATTAGGAAAACCAATCGCCAAAGACGGATCACTCTTCACCAGGACAAAGCGAGCTCTCACACATCGGCTCAAACAACTGCATTTTTGAGCACCCAAAACATCGAATTAATGGGTCATCCGCCGTATAGTCCTGACTTGGCACCGAATGACTTCTTTTTCTCTTTTTTGACACGTGAAGAAACGGTTGTGGCATTCAGAATGCATCTTTTGGAGGTACCTCATTCAGAGTGGCAAAAGTGCTTCGACAATTGGTTCAAACGCATGCAAAAGTATATAGATCTTCATGGAGAATATTTTGAAAAACAATAAAGTGATTTTCGATGATTAAAATTTGTTTTTGTTTTCTAATCCCGACATATAAAAGGCACCCCTCGTATACCGCAGATTTTGACGATCATTTCTGTTGTGGTGAGATCAATTTGGCGATAAGTAAGTTCGACATTAGTTGTGTTGGCACGACTGCAAGGGAAGAAATTAAACCAGTGGTAGATAATGTTTTTTCATTTTTTTTTGATATTCGTGATGCTTTTGCATAAAAAATGGTTTTTAAGCAACACAAGAAATTCATTTCATTTCATTACGAAAATGCTCTTAAGCGTCTTTTTCAAATTTTTCAAAACAAAGTCAGCAAACTTGGGAGTCTTCTTTTGAAATGTCATCTGTTTCAATGTTTTGGAATTTATTAACCCAATATCGTACATGCAGTGAACCTAGCAGTCAAGGTCACAGTATGGATGTATATTTAAGTATGTAAATATAATATTGGAGCTCCACAAATGGAGGGACCTACAGTTTTAAGTTGACTCCGAATGGCAGATGATTTTTTTATGAGGAGCTTTTTCATGTCAAAAATACACCCAGACGTTTGCCATTGCCTGACAAGGGGCGAAAAACGCTTCTTCCATCATTTGGTGTTTTATGCATGGAAATTCGATCCTGCTCACTTCCGATTGGTAGTCATGCAATAATCCATTCGGCTATGGCGCTACGGTTACAGTACCGATCGTCAAATTATACACATTTTTTTCATACCCGAAATGTCTTATGAAGGTAAGTCCCTTCAAAACTAAATGTGCCCCAGTTTACTTTACTGGCCATTTTAGCTATAAGTAACCACCCATTGACAGAGTTTTAACAACCAAATGCACTATTAAGCCGCCAGATATACAAATATTGATAACACTTTTATGACTACTGATAACTGAACCAACGATAACACACAAAGTCGATCACTTTTTCATAACCAAAACGTAGTTGCAGTTTTATTGTTATCTCATAAAAAATGTCTAACTCAAAATTTATTACAAAATTTCTGCTTAAATTCACTAAAATATGCTAAAAAAAATTTACAAAATGTCATGTCAATGTACTGATTATTTATGATTAAGTTATTAAGCACGAAAGGCACACGTAAGAGTTTCTAAAGCGACTTTTCACATTTCGCGCGCTGCGTACATACGGAAATACATACAACCTCATATCTGTACGTCGGAAAATTTAAATAATACATCCATTAGTTTTACTATATCCGTCCACGTAATTCCTTAATAACGCGGTGGATTGTGATAGTGATTTGGAGGTGGCGGTCCCGGTGGTGGTGGATAGTAACCTCCTGCGTAAGGCGGCGGTGGCGGCTGTGCTGGTGGCACAACTACAACAACTGGTTGACTGGGCGGTGGTGGTGGCGGCGGGTGATGGTGTCGTCGCCACGGTGGTATGATTTCCACTTTAAACAATGGTCGGCGTGGAGGCCCCGGCGGCGGCCCCTGTCGTCCCGGTGGTGGTGGCGGCATTGCACACTAATCAATATCTTCAAATCGTTAACAAAAGCCGCTGGTGTATTCTGCTTTAATTGAATTGCTTTCGCCTAATGCCGACGTCTTAGTTTGCTGCTGTCCAATCTAATACTGCCTATGAGGGTAAATGATGAATAGTCGCTGTAGTTAATTTCGGTAGTGTTTATTGGTCGGTATTGTTGCAACACCTGCATAGGCGATGTGCGAAATCAATTGTCATAAATTCAGTGATAAGTTATCGCTGTGCGGCACTGAAGCGTTGTAAAGATGCGCCAAAGAGGCGATAAGATTTGCTGTTTGTACGCTTATATTTGGTTTTACTGCGGTAGAGTGACCAGAGGTAGTGTATGTTCGTTTGGGGTGGTTGATTCAATTAATTTTTATATGTAATACAGTGCAAAAATCCATAAAAAAAATATTACATATTTTAATTTCGGAACAAGCAAGAAAAAATTTCGTAGAATTTTTCTAAATTTTGTATAAATTGTGAAAGTTAAATTTCACTTTTGTACGATATTTGCATACAAAAAATTATAATAGAATATAAAGGAACTATTTCTTATATTTTCTTTGATATATTGTGCATTCAACAAGTGATTTTAATCGCGGATAGAAGGACGTGTTGTTAAAAATTAGAATGGAATCTTCGAACGCGTATCAGAGGCATATTTTGTATTTTTTTTATAAAAGTGGTAAAAATGCAACAATTGCTGCGGCAGAAATAAACACTGTTCATGGAGAGGATACCGTGAGTGTAAGGACTGCGCAAATGTGGTTTTCAAAATTCCGAAGTGGTAACTGCGACGTGGAGGATGCTCCGCGCGCTGGTCGTTCTGAAGTCTTTAACTCCGACGCCTTGCTCGAACTCGTGGAAGCTAAATTCATCGCATGGAATAGTTCACAGTTCACAGGCACCTGGTTCAGTTGGGAAAGGTTTCAAAGCTGGGAAAATGGGTTCCGCATAGACTTTCCGTCGCCAACCTTCAGCAGAGAGCGAATGTGTGTTCTCAGCTGCTACAACGGCTTGAAAATGAAAGTTTGTTTTAACCGTATCGTTACTGCTGATGAAAAATGGGTCCTTTACAATAATCCTGTTCGCAAACGCCAATGGTTAGATAAAGATGAAACACCAGAACCGACCCCTAGAGATGGCCTTCACTCCAAGAAGATTCTCCTGGGATGGGAGCTAATGCTGCATCCACCATACTTTCCGGATATTACACCTTGTGATTATCCCCTTTTCCGTGGACTTCAATCCCATATGAGTAACAAGAATTTATTTTCAAAAGAAGCTATAAAAAGGGATATCGAAGCGTATTTTGGCTCCAAGGAGAAACAATTTTTTGAGCAGGGAATTAAA
This sequence comes from Anastrepha fraterculus, assembly GCA_037575425.1. Taxonomy (NCBI): domain Eukaryota; kingdom Metazoa; phylum Arthropoda; class Insecta; order Diptera; family Tephritidae; genus Anastrepha; species Anastrepha fraterculus. Next base: position 12,450 of record JAYXIM010050961.1, read on the forward strand.
AAATTGCCTAAACGTTGGAAAGACAATGTAAATGATGAAGAAAAATATATTATTGATTAATAAATACTTTAAACACATTTTTTTATTAATTTTAAAGCCACCATTAAGAAACGCACGAACTTATGGACTGACAGACAGAAAACAATTTTTTTGGTTTTATAAGCAAAACTGTAAAAATGTTGCTTTTTCTGTGGATGAAATAGCAATAATTTATATTTGAAATCATAAAAATTATTTTTTGTAAATGAAAACATGCAAATGAAACAATTTTTTTTTCCGCCGCTACCCTGAAAATTGGGATTTTTCAAACATTTTATAAAAGCTTTGGGTAAAGAAGTTTGGCTTTTTTTGTTTTTTTGTTTTTGTTTTATTAACGCATCTTAAAGTATAAACAGAATAACGTTTAGAAATTACAAGTAGTACAACTAAATAAAGATACTAACGAGCAATTTTTATTGAACATATATAATAAAAAAGGAAAAACTAAGATGCCTCGATATTCATAAATCCATTATGAATGTATAAATATATAAGGTGCAGCTGCTACTGGGTGCCCATCTAGTCTAAAACTGTTTTACTCTTGAGCCGCCGACGATGAGTATTTGGCTGAAGCAAAGCCAATGCTCCAGCGTTGCCGTGTGTACTTAAACGTTGTCTGTGAGCCATGGCATACTTTTTCGCCACGTCAGTGACGAGTAGCATACCAAGATCACGATGGAGGTCGAGATTTCCCACATAGTATGGAGCGTGGACGTTGTTGCGCAACAGTTTATTTTGGAATCGTTGGATAATAGTCATGCAAGATTCGCTTGGGCATCCCCATAGCTGAATGCCATACGTCCAGACCGGTTTAAGAATTTGCTTGTATAGAAGTAGTTTGTTCTTCGTTGACAGAATACAGTGTATACCAATAAGATAAAGAAAGTTTTTTTTTAATTCCAGCTCTTCACGCTTTTCCATGACATGCGCCTTCCAACGCAATTTAGCATCAGGGGTTATTCCAAGATATTTTGCCTCGATGACGTACGGTATATTTACGCTGTTTATGTAGACTGGCTTGTAAATTGTTTTTTTCAGCCCGAATACAATGTGTACTGATTTTGAATTATTTAATTTGATACGCCATTTTTTGCCCATGTTACAATAGAACTCACCGCTGATTGCAATTTCGTCGTCGTAGTCTCGATTACTTCTCCAACTGCTAGGATAGCCGTGTCATCTGCAAATTCGCGGTAACGTGTTGCTCGTGAACGGGTAAGTCATACGTATACAAGAGGTACAGGAGAGGACCTAGAATGCTTCCTTGAGGCACCCCCGCGCTTGCTTTTGCAATGAAGAATAGGCTTTGTCAAGTCTGACTCGAAAGTATCTGCCATCAAGGTAGGAAGAAAGAATTTCGCAATAATTCCCGGGCAAAATCAATTTTACTTTGTGGAGTAGGCCCGTAGGCCAAACTTTGTCAAACGCCTGCGAGACGTCAAGGAACACCGCTGCGCAAACTTTATTATTCTCTATCGCACACTCTATGGTTCTAACAACCCTGTGAACTTGGTCGATTTCGCTTTTTGCATACTATTTTTCCAGAGCAAAGTTTTGCAAAAATTGAAAGAGATTCTTGTAATTTATTGAAATTTATTAACTGACTAATTTGGAAAAGTGCTTTCGTTTGACCACATATAGGGAAAATGGATGAGAAATACATCTTTCGCAAAACGCTTCATCAGATGTAGGCCAAGGGTTGGTTTTCGTTGAAATCAGTTATAGAAAATTTCTTAGGAAACAAGAAAGCTGTTAGCTATATTGAAATTATGTGAAAAATGATAGACATCTATCGGGTCATGAAATGCAACATGTCTTTAATTTAAACTTCATGATGAGCAAGGTGAAAGTGGAAAAACATATTCAGGTGGTTCCAAAAAGTGGCCAAAATGGAAAACTTGGAACAAGTATGCTTTGCCCGGGATGCCTGAGATCTACAATGACCTCAAACACTCCTTCGAAAAGCTTTTAGACCGCACAAACCAGCGCACATACAGGTATTTGAAAGATCTACGGGGTCAAAAGTCCATTTAACAAAACAATAAATACATTTACAAAAATGACTTCCTGAGGTACCTGACCCTTCCGAGAACAAAAGCCAGCCCCTCCCGCGAACCCTACAAGCATTTGACATACGATAACGGCAGTCGGAATTCGATCGTATCACCTCGTGTACGTTATCTGTTCTCGGCACTCTTGCAAAACCCAAACTTTAAAAGTGAAATTTTATGTTTTTGTGTTCAACAGTGGAGTAAAGAGTTATGGATTCTGAAGCATCAGGTTAGTAATGAATGAAATCAATTGGAATCTTTATAATTTTCAAGTATTAAAGTTAACTTTTCAACCCTATAAGTACACACCTTCTCAAACTACTTTTTTTTTCTTAAAATAATATTTGTTAGTCAATAAGTAATACTATCGGGATAGATCCGGTTAAGATTCGATTGTAATTGTTTAGTATGTACCTTGTTTTGACAATTCATCAAAGAATTTGATCCGGATAAGTCCGGATAAACGGTATTTTAGTACTTTGAATGTTGTTGGTAAAATTTTATGAAAAAGGTCTTTTCCATTACAAGGGATTAAGCGAAATATTTATTTGTTGTAGGTTCAATGGGAACATCGGGAATGAGGATTGTGACTAGAAACTACTTGTTTGACCTCATGAACAATGAAAATTTACCCAACATAGAGGCAAGGCTAAATTTCTTGAAAGATCAGTTTATGTCTATTAAAGGATTCTCTGACAATCAAATTGAGACGTTGAAAAGCAATTTTGCACATTTCAAATCAGAATTTAAAAATGTATGGATTAAAGCTCATTATAAAGAAGCGGTATTCCTAAAAAGTAATGAATCTTGGCTGAACGGAACCTTCGCCATTCCCGTTGTTACTGACAGTCCTTTAAATCGAACAGGACGACCGAGTAAATCTTTTGGAGATCTGAGCGAAAGAAGTAAAAGAAGAAAAACTGAGGAAATGTTAATAGATATGCCAAAGGCGAATTTCGGTAATACCAATGACGGTAACACAAGCCGAAGATTTTTCGACAATCCTCAATTAGCATCCGATATAACAGGCATCAGCTACGAATTAATATATAGACTGAAAGTTATTCTAGAAACAATTTCTAGTGGTCATAAAATTAATACTGAAAAATATGATATTTATCCGTGGCATCCCATGACACCCACAATGCACAAAATACTTATTTATGGAGCTGTTATAATAAAGAGTGCTTTGTTAACAATTGGCCAGCTCTCTGAAGAGGCTGCAGAAGCCCGAATTAAGCATTTCCGCTCTTACCGGCTAGATTTTGCCCGAAAATTTACTAGAGAAAATTGCAACAGGGATATTTTTAACCTTTTAAGTTCGGACCCCTTAATGAGCTCTAGGAGGCAAATAAAAAGAAGAAAGTCCCAATCATTTCTGTCAGAAACATTGGAAATGCTCATGCCTGCCGATCCAAACCTAGAATTTTCTTCACGTAGCGATGAAGAAAATCTAGATAATACCATTTGATTGGATGCTTTTTTTAATTGTTTATATTTTTTTATGTTTGATCTTGTAAATCTTTCTTCATTCTCATATTATATTTCATTCAATAAATGTTTAAGTTCATTATTTTAGTTGGTTTTATTCAGAAACATCCATTAGCACGTTAAACCCAAAAAATACTTTTGGCCCCTTAGATTGTTCAAATACCCCTATGTGCAGCGTTTCGAGGCCAGAGGGGACTATTTTGAATGAATAAACTCGAAGTTATCAGATCAAAGCTACTGTCGTTTCTATTTCTGCTCAGTCTGGTTTATTTTGGACTTCATCTTGTACATATCTCAATCTCACATGAATAAAATAAAACTTATGTATACCAGTCAGTGCGGAAAAGTAACGGCAGCAGTCATCAGATGCTAATCATCCCCAAGGTAGTCGTGAATTAGGCGGATTTATATTTAGCCAAGTACTGTCACTTCCGCTAGGCACTTTTTTTATAGAGATAGTCTATCATTTTACAATAACAATAACAACCAGGTGTTAATAAGACTTTGAAAAGCCATGGAATTGCTGAAGATCCATGAAACAAATCATGTAAATAGAAATGGAAAGGCAAAGGTATGGAAGGAAAAGTATACCGAAGTATCTAAAAGAAAAAATAATGATGGAAGTTATAGGAAAATTATTGTGGAACTTGGCAATTAACGATCGACTAGCCGCAAGCTCAGCTTGTTTTGACGTGAAAATAATTAAAAAGATGTGGCCAAGATCAGACCGTTGACCGCCTCTCTGCGAATTTAAAAGAATCAGCCAATTGGCTGGCGTCAGGCGAAACTCGTTCATTGCTCAAATGTTTCATCGAGATTTTGAGCAGCTAAGCAAATGTTTGTACTGGATAGGAAGCTAAATTGGGAGCTCACAGTTGCAGATATAGTACGAAAAGCTATGACGGAGTTCTACTTCTGCGGAAGGCTAATTACGAAGGAATGGGGGTTGGAACCCAGGATGATACACTGGCTCTACAAAGCAGTGGTTATGCCAGTTCTCTACTACGGTATTGTAGTATGGTGGAATACCCTTGAGAAGGGCGAAAATATTTAAAAGGATTGACAAAGTGCAAAGGCTCGCATCTCTTCTCATAATCGGTGCACTGTCAACCATGCCCAGGAAAGCAGTATATGCGACATTAAACCTCCTGCTAGTGGAGCTGTAGGAAAGATTTATCTTTCGAAGTGCGGCAATGAGGTTGAAAAGTAAATGGACAAATACGAACTAAGGCCATGGCTAAATCCTAGCTGATATTTCAAAGCTTCCCAGACTGGTGGACTACGCATTCCCGCCTACAATTGCCTTTACAACGCTCCCGATTGTCATATTCTCAAGGAAATACTGGGAACGAAACGAACGATGTAAGGGCCATTCATGTATACACAGATGGCTCAAAGCTCGAGGGCATATTGGGCGGAGGTGTAGTTTTCGGCTACCCGACTACTGTAGTGTCTTTCTGGCTTAACTGATGGCAATAATGAAAGCCGCGACACTGGTACAGTGTGATGCGATATCTGGAAATGATATCTACATTTTCACTGGTAGCCAGGCGGCGATAAAATGCCTCATAAAATAGTCGACAACCTCTAAGGTAGCCATGAATTGCCGCACTTCTCTTAACGAGACGGCTGAGTAATTTCACCTAATGATAGCATAGGTTCCTGCTCATCGCGACATTGAGGGTAACTGCAGAGCCGATGAACTATCGAGACTCCGCTTTAAATTGGCCGATGAGTATATAGCTCGTGGCACAGCCACACCCTTTCAGGCTTCTAAGTTACTTGTTTTATAGAAAATTGTAAGAGTAACGAATGAAAGATGACGTATTGAAACCACCTGCAAAATCGCCCATCAACTGTGGCCAACTCTCAATGCTGAATGCGCAGAGTCTCAGCTAAGCCAAAATAAGCATCGTCTTAGTACACAGACATGCCCAAAGGATAGTTGGATGATTTCTGTAGAAGTTCTCTAGATGAGGTGGAGGAAGAGATAATCCCGCACTTTCTGTGATATTGTCCTGCTCTACCCAGACTCAGGTAGATAAGTTTTTAATGAATTAGAAGATCTCAATTCTTCAGAAGTTAGGGATATAGAAAAGTTTTTGAAAAGCACACTCTGGTTTTAGAAGAGATAGGGACAAGCTCCGCACGCGGCATCACAATGGGCTATGAGCCTGAGTGTGTCCCACAGGACAACCACTTCAACCTAACCTAAGCAAATGTTGTCAATTTTATTTGTTGTTATATCTTTATTTTTTTACTACATTAGTACTGTACAAAAAATCAAAGTGCTAAGCAAAAAGTCGAAATAGTTAAATGTATTGCTCGAATTACTCGAAAAAGAGCGACATACCTGAGCTCACGCATCGAACAGGTGTGCGAGTACTCGTTGCTCATTTGCCCGAGCTGTTTGAAAATATGCGACCAGTGCTCTACTTAGAACTAAAGTTAGAAAAATATTCAGAAATATAAATTTCGTTGATTCAATCAGCAGAACCAATCTTTCAATGAGCTTAAATTTTATTCAAAATTTTTACTTAAACAAATTCCAATATTTTAAGCCATAGAGTAACTACTTCAAAAAGAGGTTAAATAAAAATACAACTTCAAACTCCCCAAAACGGATAAGCAAAGTGGGGCAGTGTAAATGCGCCTCATCCGCCAAGACTTCCAAAGAAAATGCGCTTTAGCGAATTTATGCTGTACTGTCACATCGAAATCGCCTGACAGCAACTGTCAAATTTCCTACTCCTTTCAACCTCAACATTTTTATAATCTTTACGGTTTTTCGTTTATTTTAAAAGGGCGGGCATAATTCGAAACGGGAAAAGCAAGTAAAGAGCGAAAAAAGTTAGCATAGCACGCAGTTACTCGTAAATCGATAACTGTCAAATGTAGGGAATTTAAATATTTATCGAATACCAAAATTGATATTTCAATAGGAGCGCGAACATACATACACACATATTCCTATATGTATATACATGCACACAAATGCATTTGAGTTTTGTGTAAATGTGATTTTACAATAAGGAAAAGAAAAACAAAAATTGAGTTGAACACGAAATGAAAAAGCAGTTCAAAGACGCCTCCATTGCTACAACGCATATTTGAACATACACACTCACACACACACAGCCGCATACATACATAGGTGCCTACATGTGTGCACACTCCAAATACACTGACAACGCAGATATGATGTTAAGAAGAAGTTCTTTGCAAGAGTCATGAAGGCTCCGCCGCCGCCGCCAAGCGTAGGAAAATACAGCGAAGTGAACTGCAACTTGCGACTGTGCCTTGGGACCCCCTGCCGTCCCTCAAGAGGCGGAGTAGCTTGAAGCAAGTCTACACTCATCTATATTTATGTGCATGTGAACATAACCATCTATATTTCTGTATATGAGCTTCACCCCCTCCCTTCAACTAGGATGTCAGGAGCAACAAGACAAGTCACTTCACACAGCCATTAAATAGAATTTTAGTATAAGACGGAGGAATTGCGTTGAGAGCTTGTAACCACAGTAGCACCAAAAAGTAAGCGCATACATTCATACATACGCACAAAAATACATTTACACACACCCGCACACATACTTGTATATGCTCATGTTTCGGTGGCCAAGCGCAGTCACTTCGACGAGGAGGACGAGAACGACGACGACGACATTTCAATTTAAGAAATGCATTTTATAAAAATTTTAGGTGTTCAGCGTTGCCGAAGCGTTGCTAACTGACTGCTGACTGCGCAAACTTGCTTCTGCAGCAATTTAAATTTTCTTTTTCACCCTTTTGCCTTCAAATGGAAATTAAACTTTAGTGTTTCTGGGGTTTGACTGAAATTTTTGATTTGCTGGTGAAATGGTTGCTGTTTTGTATTTAAACTTATTTATTTGTGAGCTTTCTATTCACAGTGTGAATTTTTTATACAAATACAAGCGCGGTGTGTTTGGCTATTATTTTTGGTTATTAAATGTTGTTTTTATAATAAAAATTTGTAAAATTTCAGAAGAAATTTTTAAAATTTTATTTTATTCAATGACTCAATTTTCAATTCAATATTCAATTCAAGAATGCAATGAGATGACTTTAGATTTGTAATGAGGTTAGATAAGGTATTTTTTTCAGGGATGTCACCCGAGAAGAGGAACTTCTCATGAGCACTACCAAGCACTTTGCACGCCTTGTAGGCTCAGAGCCGCGTACCAAATACCTCTCTACTATCTACTACTCTCCCTGCGCAAAAAGGTATTACCTCACTGGGCTGGGTAGCTCATTATTTCCTATCGGGTCGGCTGGGGCGCAAAGTGCCGATACAAATAAATTTCATTGGGGTCGAGTTGCAGCTTTTGACTTTATCTGTGGCCAAGTGAGCGCGTCGTCAGATGTCGTGAATTCGTCATACAGGCTTCGTCTCCATGTTTCTTTCGGGCGACCTCTTCGGGGATTCCAGTCTAGGCACATTCTGCTGATGTACGGCTTATTCATTTCCACATTCGTTCGCATATTTCAATCTCAACCGGACTTTTTTCGCTCGAAGCGAAGCAAGCAGTTCGGTTAGCTGGATAGAACGGTTAACTCATAGGCTCCTGGTTATTGTTGGTGCCTATGAAACTCCGCACGTCTTAAATCATTATGAATATGTCTGACATTCGCATTGGTTCTATTCCAGTTAACATCGACATATATTCCTGTCGATATCTAATATCTAGTAAATCTTATGCGTTTCAGATTTTAAAGGTTTCGCACCGTAGCGGGCATTGGAACAAGGAGTGATCAACATCTTCTTCGCTTTTCGTGTAGCTTGAGCCATCGAAGCCAAATCTTTTCCTTTTTGCTTTTTGAACCTCCTCAAATAAATTGCGTTAGTTAAGGTAAAGTTACAAAGACTTCCTCTCTCGCTAACAGTGTTGAGAAGGCGGTACACTTGGGTCTGGAGGCCCATTGTGATACCTCCAGTTTGGTTTCAAGTTCTCTCTCTAATTGACAATGTGGTGAAAACGCTACGTCTCTCGGATAACTGATAAAATACTGTGGATGGCTGCTGACTCCATGACTGCCAGACATTCAAAGAAGTAAGACTTTAGACAGCGCTAACGTATTCAAGCAAAAGCGGAGCAGTGTCAGAGGAAGTGTTCTCCACTTGCTTCGCGTTTCAGCAGCTGCTGGGGGCATAATTAGAGGGAAACCCCATAGGTTTCTAATTAGGCAGTGCTAGGAGATGATACAAAGAATCATACTAATGGAAGGCCAATCTAGATTGATGAGGAATTTAGTTCTATGCTCATTCTTGCTAGGCTTTACCTCTTTAGTTATCTCATAAATTTATTTACTGTTGGCCAATGTGATGTTGACCAACCTGATCCAAACATGATTTGAAGATAAAAGAACGCTTACATGTTGAGTAGTAGTGACTGATTTGAGGTCAGTTACGCTCCTAACCAGCTCATTCACGATGCATTTCCAGTAAAGTATGGAGTTAAGTGATAGTTTGTTTCTCTATGGTTCTTTTCCAGCCAAATCGTTGCCAACGATGGGTATTAAATTTTAAGGCCATCTACTTTTAGAAGATATATTTCAGCGCAAAAATGCTAGATGACATTTTATTTCTCTCCACAGTTGTTCGTCGTGCCTTTCTTCAGGTTAAGTATCTTTACGTCTTGCACTACCGTCGTGCTCGGTTAGCTTTGTACTTATTTAATCTCTTCGTTTATGTTGCCAAAGAGTCTATCGGGATAAGGCTGGCCACAACGAGAGAAGTATCATCAGAATTAGGGTAAAGAACTAGATTGTCCACAAGACACTTAGTCGGCATATGGATATTAGTGTTTTGCATAGCAATTTATGTTCAGTGCATCAGCCCAGATCGGTGCGGCTTACAAAACTATCGCGCTGACTACTCTACTATATGGGATTCTTTTGCTGTGGCTTGGGTTACTGTTGTTTGGCATTATTCGTGATAAATTTTGATTCAGCTAGGATATATTGACTGCCTTCAACCTCTTTAAGAAGTGATCCCGGCTTGACACCATACGAGTGGACGCACTTTGCAAAAGTAGCGGTTTGAATTTAAACCAGATCTGACTTGAGAGTTTTGTAGGCCATCTGCTGTTTGCTTGTTCGAGATAGTTTTCATTGTGAGGAGCTTCGATATTGGATAGACCTGTTCCTTTCCTTAACAATTCAATTTCCAAGCTGCCACGTGGTTTATTTCTACGGACTGACACCTATACTATTTCTTAGTATATTTAGGGATCAACTCACTTATTTAAAATAGTCACTTCTTGCAGCATCAGGCCAGAATTCTAACCAGAATGTTTGTAGCATCTGTTACTTGTATTTGAGCTTCGCTTGAAGAAGGAGGGGCTGAGTGAGAGATCTTCGGGATGTATCCCACTTTCTATTTTCCATCCACCATTGGGACTTCCGTTATCTTAGCTACTGGGTGACCACCAAATTCTGTGTACTTCTTCAAGTGAAATTTACATTGAACACTGTGGCATTTTTAATTGATCCGCTGCACGTATTTCAATACCACTCGAAAAGTAATGGGAGTCTCATTAAGAAACCAGCAGATGTTACTGAGTTTACTCCCGCTGTTTTAAGGATGGGGATTCTCTTGAAAATCTGTGGTCTGCTCCTGGAAATTGTGGCTTTACGTCAGTCCAGCGAACGCTGGGTGAGTGTGTAAAAGTGCACAGCTGCGATGTCCTTCTGGTCACGGATAGCTCCAAGGTACCCGAGAGAGCTTCTAAGGTTAACAAAGCTACGGCTCTCAAATTTTCTGAGTATCCTTAACGGACATTGTCGATAATTTATCCATAAGAGAACACTTGGTTTTTCTTCAAGTACTTTCTGCAGTAGCTGTATGGAGGATGAGATAGAATTATCTCATCATCTTCTCTTCAGCTGTTCTTCTCTCGCCAGGCTAAGATTCAGACATCCCTTTTTTTTGCTACATCTGTGGATATAATAAGTTTAGATAACACACACCTGATGTATTTCATCAGTGGCATGAAGCGATTAACGGAAATGTGATAAGCTATCGTTCGGTCGTAATCCTCATCTAACATAAAACCCTTCCTTCTTTTCTTATCTCTGCTCTGTGCTTTTCTTACTGTTTTTCTCTGTATGATATCGCAAAGGATAGATTTCATTTTTTGTCCAAGTGGGCTCTTACATGGACCTGATCCGCTCTATTGAGTTTGGCTGAGTTTCTCTTTCTACTTGAGGTGTACGTCTTAATGTTTTTTGCCACAAAAGGAGTGGCCTACAGGTTTAAGACAACTCCGAATGGCAGATGGGAAGCTTTCTCATGGCAATACACTCCGAGGTTCGTCTTTGTCTGACCAAAGACGACCGCCATTAGAAAATTTTGTTTCTATTACTGTATTATGACTGTGTCCAAACTTTTTGAATGACATGACATTGAATCGCTCATACAAGAAATCAAAATAAAATATTTTTCAGTGCCAATCTAGTTTTTTACGAGGAATTTTATCTTTACATAGTGCCCCAAAACCACTAAGAAGTGAATATTTTCGTACTCGGCTTCGAGAAAGACTTCCGTTTACAATGAATGCAGCGACTCAACAAATGTCTCAAATAAAATAACTATCTGTAATTCCCGGTATATGTACCCAAAGGTAAAAAATTCCAGATGGATAAAGGAGGCAAGATAAAAGTAAATATGCAAACAGTTGCTAGAACTTCACGACCCTTTTGGATGCTTTCTTTTGAAAGTGAGCAAACACTTTCCACTAAATAATATTATTATTCCCCTTAGTTTTGTTAGTGTACATCGCGTAACGTTAAGCTATTCCCACTAAGTTTGTGCGTATGTTGCCACTAGAAGCACCGTTATTGTTTTACCGCTACCGCTGTTGGCGCTGCAAAATATTATGATCTCATTAGGAAGTGATTGACTGAGAAGTAGCCGCCCAAAAGCAACACAAACATATGAACGCATTCAAAGTTACACATGCATGCATAATACTTACGTAAATACAGGGTGGGTAGACAGAGATATGCAAAGAAATATAGATTTTAAAAAGTTTTTTGAGGAAATTTTTTTTAAAATAAACTTTGGTAGACCGAATACCAGGTACTGATCTACTAAGTTCTTTCAAATTGAACTGTCCGATGTGCTTTTTCTGAAAAAAATGTTGTATTGTAAATAGTAAGAAAGAATGTTTTTTTTTAAATGGAGAATGGAGACAATCGATTTTGATTTGATGAGAAAAATATTGCCCTGTTCGAAGAAGTTCTTTGATTTGATGGACTGCTACAAAGGGTCCAATGATAATTCACGGGACTGCGGCAGCATGATTCGTATAGGTGTTGGCGATGCTCCTGAAAAGTTGTGGCTAGATATTGGATAACATTTCTTGGAAGACATTTGGTACCATTTCTCTGAACTCGTTGTTTGCCCAATATTTTTTTGAATTTTTACTAGAATGAGATGAAAAATGCCCAACCCTTTCGCTGATTCACCAAATTGTAGTAAAGCATTTTATGCTTGTTGTGATTTCGACTGCGCTCCTGGAGCTGCCTCACTACTTAACCACTTTGCTAACGATTTTTGGCTGGCACAGCTAAGTGCGTTTGCATCAGACTACTTTTTTTTTTTTGGGACAGACTAGCAGGTACAGCACTCAGGCACAATTAAGCCCATTGTACTGCACTCGGACTTCCTTTTTAATTTTCTTTAAATCTACTTGACGTCCGAAGAAATCTGAGTAGATCTTGTGGTGCCAAGGGGCCAAGGTGATCGCTTCTTAACACATCAGTGCCAAAGACCTCAAGCCTGATTCGAGCGAAGGCGCGGCAGACGCACAGAAAGTGGTCCGCCGTCTCATCTTCCTCTCCACATGCTGGGCAGTGTGTATTGTCTGAGATACCTATCTTTTCCGTGTGCTTTGCCTATGGAAAGCGGCCCGTAATCAGTCCAACCAGCCTCCTACAGTACCATATACTTAGTCTTGCCATAAATTCTGAGACAAATTTCAAAATGCATACGGCGAGAAACAATTCCTGCGTTAAAACTTCTAAAGTCGCAAAAAATGTTGTTCTAAGGGTTCAGCGTTTCCACCATCCAGCTTTTGTAATTGTTTCATAGGGAGTGTCGTGTAAAGATGTTACATCTCTTCATTTCTGCGAAAAAGGAGTTAAAACCCCGCCAAAAGTGTAACAGGAGGAGGTCTTAGAAGGCGTGTAAAGCAGTTGAGAAGTACCGTCTTCAATGGGGAGCTTCCGCGAGCTTCCAGCAAAGATTCCGCTCAAACTCACATGGCAAAAACCACCCAGCAGTAGATAAAAAACAATATTCCCGGGTTCATAGCCGCAGAAGATTGGCCGTCTGGAAGTCCAGATCTGAGTCCATTTGACTACAGTTTGTGGTCAGTATGGGAGAACATGGCCTGTCGAAGACCTCACAGACATTTGGAGAGCCTCAAATAATCTCTGGTTCGAGCAGCGACGCCAATCTCCATGGAAACCCTGCGTGTTGCAGTAGCTTAATGGCCTTATTGTTTGAAGGATCGAATGATCATAGACATTTTTTTGTTGAATATTTACTCTATTAAATAAAACTAAGTTCATTCAAAAAAATATTATAATTTTATATCTAGAACGGAATTAGCTTGTAACGGAACTTATGGAAGGTCTAGGTAGTTGGGTCAAAATTCAATGCACCTTCTTTTCTCCAAATTTATTGCAATCTGTTTTGTGTTTTCGAGAAGCTCGAGAAGGTGATGCAAGCATATACCTATAACTTACGCATGTGGTGGGCATTGAATAATTGTTTTTTTTTTGTGTTTTGTTTTTGTTATTTTTATATTTTGCTTTTGTGATGGCTTATATGCCTTTGTAGCGGCCAACATCTTCTGTGGCGTGGTACAGAGGTGTTGTGCTGTTAACATATTTTTCGCTGCCTTCTTTTATTTGATCTTTTACCGTAGGTATTCTGAGATTACTGCATATCATTTCATTTTCATATGCCTCGGGGCGCCCGCAATCGTCTTCAATGTTTCATAGTTCAATGCCATAAGTCCATATGGGCTTAATGATGGCTTTGTACAGTAGGAGAAATAGTAAGAACTGCAAATGAAAGTAGAATCCCCCGACAACTGTAGCCAACTCTCAATGCTAAACGCACAGAATCTCTGCTAAGCCGAAATAAGC
>JAYXIM010050968.1:0-15139 GCA_037575425.1 Anastrepha fraterculus
TTTAATGATTTGCTTAGGGTGATGAAATAAAGTGATGTCCAAGTATATACCGATGATGTTCAATTATACGTTAGTTGTCCCCTTAACTGCATTGATATTTGCATCAGCATTTTGACGTGATAACGTCTTATAATTTGATTTAGCCGGCTGCACGCAGCAGTGTGTCGTTATCTTGCTCAAACGTCGTTACCTTGCTTGAACTGCAAGCGAGAGCGCAGAACGAACGACAAAGAGCACAATCGGCCCCCGCATTCGGCAACGTTCGATATCTGGCTCTCTCCTACTTGAGTGAGCATATATATGTATGTATATGCGCATATGTAGGTATATAAATTCACATATTTGTGTTTGCATATGCCTTCTTCCTGTGTGCATGGTAATGAACCATTTCTCTGTTGAGAATAGGACGAGAGAGTAGGAAATGAAAGGGAGTGTTTCGAGTGGAATGCGTCTTGAAAAAGGCAAATCGATGACGTTGCCTCTTAGTGTTGTTGACTTATTAACGTCTGATGCACAATCGAAATTGAAGATATCAGATCATGAATTTGATAAATGTTTCGTAATTTTTATATTTTATATTTTTGCAGGTTTCACTATTTTTATTCAAAAACGGCTGATAACAATTACATTTAAATATCTACCATGAGCACGTCTTCAAGTAAAATCCGCCGCTTCCTTCCAACCTTCTGTGCTGTAGTAGCAACAACAAAACGTTTTTGGTATACTAGTCATTTCCATAAAAATATTTGCCGTTCGGATTCGGCTTGACACTGTAGGACCCTCCATTTGTGGAACAGTTTCTTGAAATTTGTTCACCAACTTTTGAATTGTCGACTCATCCGGACGATTATTTCCACAAAAAAATCACGAATTTTGCGAAATGTTGTTCTTAAGGATCGCCTTTTCATAATAAGCTTCAATAACTTTAACGCGTTAATCTATCGTTCAAAATTGTACATCTGCCTACTTGATAAAAGTCAAAGATGGTATAAAAAAGGCGTTTTCTAGGAATTATTCACTACTGACATCTATCAATATCAGATTATTTCGACAAAGTGAATAAAGGAAAGCTTTAAGTTTGCCTCTCCGGTCGCAAGTCAGACAGATATCGAATTTGTGAAGGCGACAGTTAAAGTTTTCTTCGGCTAGAACTTTCCCAGCGAAAACTCTATACAAATTAATTTTAAACTAAACTATATGCGAACTTTGATGTACTTTACCGAAATGGCTCCAAAAACTGTTTGTGCGGACTCTCATGTGAATATTCTAGCAACAAAGTGCCAAAAATTGAGATCATATGCAAAGTGAATGAAGGGAAAATGCCAAGTACTCGTATGTAGATGGAACAAATACTGCAGCGAAAAGCCCGAAAGCTTGCAACAAAATATTGCACGCTCGTAATTTCAATAACTTAAGCTGCGATAGTGGCTGCGGCGAATGTAAACGAAAACGATTTTGGCTCGGATTACTTGGAATAACCATCGCCGCCGCAGCCACCGCGCCCACCGTTGCCGCTGATATCCCCATCGGCCTTGGTCGCAGCTACTGTGGCAATAAAATCAGCAGCAAACGTGGCGTAAAAGGCACTGAAAGGGTTGCAGTATGTTTGCATTTTAGTATTTTTATTGCAACAGTTTGGCATTTATGTACATTTGTATAGATAGATATACTAAAAGACTGCGTGTATGTATGTATGTAAGTATGTTTGTTAGCGTGTATTTATATATGTATCTGCGTATTTATGTCATATGTTTCGCTCACTTGGGTGAGGGCACTTGGCAGCAACATGAACTACGAACGATTTCACTTTAACGAGAATTTATTATTAAATCTGCGCCACACATATACACACACACACAAGTACACATATAACTTTACCCAGTAGAAGGACAAACTGCTCAACAAACATTCTATTTCATTAAATATAATTTAATGGAAAAAGTCAAGCTAGTTCGAGAGTGACTAGAATTGCACCAGTTGCAAAATGCACAATCAGAGTTGCGTGCAAAAACAATTTTTTTATGATGGTTGCTCTAGCTTTTAAATGGCAATATTTTAACAACTTTTGTCTGAAGTGGAAATAGTTTTGTGCAATGTCTTATTTCAAACTAAAATACATTTTTTCCATTTAAGAATTCCGAAAGACTTACATATGTACTCGTGTGGTTCTAGCACATTTACTTTAATTTAAAAATGTTTTTCAAATGTTCATTGAGGAATTTGTAATTACTTGTCAATTTATTCCAAATTGGCGATTTTGGTCATAAATTGCTCTCGAACTTTTTTCTTTCATGATAAAATATTTTTGTAACATTCATTTATGGATTTTAATTTGCTTTTTCAACTTATCTCGTCCTAAATTTGACTAGACCTGTCTGTGTCTGTTGTGAATTAGCTGATATAATATTTATGTAGAAAGGCTGTGTGTAAGGCAGACATAGAGGCGCACAATTGACAGCTTTCCATTTGAAAAATGCCTTTTCTTAGCTTTGAAAAATTCTTAGAAGTTGTACTCATAGTTTTGACTGCAGGGTATGTGCATAAATGAAAAATATATGCATGTATTTGTAAGTAATTGTAATCACCGCCAAGTGGCTAGCAGCTACAAAGGATATTGCGCGCCTTACCCTAAGTGAGTGTTGTGGCAACTTTGGGTGCATAGCCGTTCCCATTTTTATATATAAAAAAGCATCTAAGTATAGGTACATGTGTGCGAGTATGTACAAGTATGAGTGAGTTTATGCAGGCGTAAGTATTTTACTACTCGTTCGCTTGTATTAAATTTAATGACTCTTGAAATTGTTGCAACTGCTGCGCTGCACTTGCAGTACGCTCGGTTGCTCAGTTGTTCGCTCGTGGCGAGTCATATAAATTTTCATTAACCCAACAAATTTGAATTTCTGTGGCAAGTAAACGTAAATTGTGTGGCCAACATAAATCTTAGCAAAAGTTGTTGAGATGCATTGCAAAGTAAATACTCTTTGGTGTATTGGCAACTACAAGCGCACACTCCCCTCTCACACATACAAATACAAACAAATGCTGGAGTACTTGCATGTTGTTGGAATTTTTTGTTGTTTCGCGCTCGTTGGCCTTGGCATATTTTCGTCCGTTGCTTTTTTTTTTGCTTTGTGTGCATGTGTGAGCGTGTTTTTTTTTGTTGTTTTTGCTTACCTTTTCAATTATGCAGACGAGATTTATTGTAGATCCCATGTCGACATGCAGCTCACCGGAGCCCAATATGAATGCCTCGGGTACGACTACTTGCAGATTCACAAAATGCGAAATGATGCCTGTCGGTGTGGAGACCTTAAAGTGGGCAGAAAGAAGAATATATGTTACAGAGATATTAATTCAAAATGAGTCTGTATATAGTTTTGATAACAAAATAGTTTAAAAATAAATAATTCTAGTAATATTTCAAGGCGAAATATATAAATATTGATTTCGCAACGTCGTGATTTGCTAAATTTTCTTTCAGTCCGTGAGTTGAATCAGCAGTAACAGCCAAGGACATTTTACAATAAAAAAAAAAAAGGTGAAAATAGTAAAAGAAAAAAATATAATGGTGCACGACAGCCAATACTACCGCAAGCTCCTGCTGTTATTTCGTATTCATGAAAGGTTACAAGTGAATGTGAAAGTAAATAAAAAAGGTGGCGCAGAAGACAGTACACGATTATGTGTTAAATAATTCCAAAATTAACTAATCAATATAATTTTTTTATATATTATTTATTAAGCAATGCACTTTTTCTTGTTTTGCAAATTATGTATAAATGATCTGATAGGTGGTCACCATTGAGTTGATGCTTATTTCGGCTCATTTTATAGAATTTACCATCACTTTCTACAGGATTTCTCGCATTGGATTGCCGAATCTTCAGCCCAAAAGATCTACAGCTTATTTACGTCGACTGTTTATGTTAAGAAACAAAAGAAATAGAATGTGACATACAAACTCGTGGCTCACCAAATTCTCCTAATAGAGAATTCGAAGCCTGTAAATGTGTTTTTTTTTTTTTAATTTTCATTCCCTCACGCTGTATTTGCTCTGGCAGTATCTCAGTAATGTCATCTATGCCCTAATACTAACTCATCCAGTTTTGGTATTAAAGAAACGTTTAATGTGATCTTGTATAGATCGCCAGTGATGAAGTTGCCGCCTTTTGATTGTCGTCTTGGTTATGAGTAAATAGCACATTGTACCGTAATTTTTATGGATGAAGTGATTTCCCATTGATAATACGAATATTGTTGGTTGAACAGAACTAAATTTTGTTTTTGTCCAACACTACCATTAGCATCTTAACAATGTCTGGCATTGTGCCATTCAGCTTAAAACATTTCTGAGTGATGCTACACGAGTTTGGCGGTCTGCTGGCACCAGTTGTTGAACCATCTGAATTTCATTAGAAAAGATCATCAAACCTTCCTTTGGTATTATTCGCGCCTTCTCCGCATTATCTGTCACAGTGTGGTTGTTTTCAAGTGAAAGAGTTGTTCGAAGTCGTTGATGTAATTTCAGATTACTTTAAATATGAACCTCTTCTGCATACCTTCGATGATCTATGAAAATCTTTTTTTATTCGAAATAATAGTTTGCAGTTAGCTTTTCCAGCTAGCTATCGCTTTCTCTTTCTCAGTTTCAATGGGCAGACATTTTGTTTTCCTTAATGTAAATTAGGAAAAAATCACAATAGACGGATGAATATCTGACGAATGAGACAGACCATTCGCCTTGTTGGGCTCGACAGACAATGCGGAAAGAGTCCTTTCATATATTCATATAGCTTTCGTTCGCGACAGAGCTCTTGCGGAATGAGTGGCCCTATTTTCTTACCCACATACTTAAAACTTCTCTGGTGATAATTTCATCTATGTGTGCCAAGGAAGGCCATATGGACATAATGTAGCAAGAGGCACTGCAATCGAAAAAGGCCGCCGCGTCAAAAGAGAACAATTCCTCAATGTACAAACTGTCAGAGATACCGACATACGAAAAACTATTGTATGGTAGATCCAGTCTACGTAAAATGTGCTGACAAACATAAGACAAATATGTGTAAAATTAAGAACAAAGTGGAAACATACCAAACTAAATCAGCTGTGTGTTAATTGTGGCAGAAACCATACAGCTAATTATAGAGGCTGTTAAATCTACAAGAAACACCAAATATAAAGATATCCGACACTACGCCAAATAGAAATTCACGGTGCCCAAGAACAGGGCAATACTGAACATCACCAGGAAAATCTGGGCACTAATACAAATCAAACCCTAATACAACGCGTTTCTTATGCACAAGCAACTTCAACGAAAACATTAATAAATGAATTTAACACGTATTTTAGATTGGGTCCTTTGAATTATTTTGATATTGGTTTGTTTTGCTATGCCCCAGATTTCTATGATATATTTCCAAATGGGTGAGATTATAGATTTATATATCACTACTTTGTTGTTAAGGCATAGTTTTGAATTTTTAGCCAATTTGATTTCATTTTCTTTGTTTTCTATATGTCGTTTCCAATTTAGTTTTTCATCTATAGTTATGCCAAGGTACTTTGCACTAGGAAGGATTCTTATTTCATTATTTTTTATTGTTAGTTTGGCTTTCTTAGGCTTTCTGTTTATATATATTACTTGCACCGTTTTATCTTTGTTGACTTCTATTCGCTATTTATCGGGCCATGATACAGTGTCATTTATTGTTTGTTGAAGAATTTCAGTAGCTTTTTTTCTATTTTATCTGATGCCATTAAAACGGTGTCATCCGCGAATGTAGCTATCATGCAATTTTTTGTTGTTGGGATTGGTATATCTGCTATAGAGGCCCTAGTGCACTACCTTGGTGTGCACCAACTGTCATTTGCATCATGTCGGCTTTCCAGGTAACTTTAGAGAATGGTAAAGTGATTCCGTGATAATATTTCGCTAAGCTTATGCAGTGCCAAAATAAACACAGTCTTAGCACATTGATCTCAGTCATAACGGGGCACTGCCTAATAGGCAGACACGCCCAAAGGATGGGTGTGCAAACACATGACTTCTGTAGAAGTTGTCTAGATGAGGACGAGGAAGAGACAATCTCGCACCTACTGTGCCACTGCCCTGCTCTATCCAGACGCAGGTTTACTATTCTGGGTAGACAATTTTTTAATGAGCTAGAAGACCTCAGTACTATAGAAATCAGAGATATTTTAAAATTTTTGAAAAACACACACTGGTTTTAGGAGAGATAGGGACAAGCTCCCCACGCGGCATCACAACGGGCTATGAGCCTGAGTGTGTCCCACAGGACAACCGCTTCAACCTAACCTAACCTATGCAGTGCTCCTTCATGCCTAACCCTGTCAAAAGCTTTTGCAATATCCTGCTAGGCAGCTTTTCTCCTTTTATTATCCATATCATTTAGTGTTTTGTTAATAACTCTGTTGACTTGTTGCACAGTTGAATGCTGTCCTCTAAATCCAAATTGATGGCTTGGTATTATATTTTTATCTATCAGAATTTTGTCTAATCTGGCGAAAAGTATTTTTTCAAACACTTTTGAAATAATGGGCAAGATATTGATAGGGCGATATGATGTCGTTTCTGATGCACTTTTACCTGGTTTGGGGATTGCCGTTAATTGTGAAACTTTCCAGAGGCGTGGGAAGCATTTTGACTTTAATATGCTATAGGATATTTGTCGTATATATATAATTACTACATCAGGTAGTTCTTTTAGTATTTTTACATTTATTAGATCGTAGCCCGGTGCTTTTTTACTGTTCAGATTTTTCAAATGATATCTGATTTCTGCTGAGGTTGTCATTTTCATTTTCATTTTCTTTTCTGGGTTACTCGTATTTACATTTTGCTCAATGTGCTGATTGTCTTTTTCGTTTGAGAATATTGTTTTAAAGTGTTCAGCTAGTGTGTTTGCTTTCTCTTTATTGGTCTTTGCTCAAGTTCCGTGTTGTGTTTTAATGGGAGGTTTATGTGGAACTGCTTTGACTAAGTTTTTAGTTGCTTTCCATAGAGAATAATTGTTAACTGCCGTGGCTCCCAAGTTATGTATGTAATTCTCAAAATTTTTATCTTGGTGTTGTTTTAATAATGTTTTTAATTCAGTTGTTGATTTGTTAAGTTTTGCATTATCTTCGGGATGTTTAGTAGGCACTTTGGCACTTTTTACGGGGTTTCCTTTTTTGTTGTCTCATATTTTTTGTTTGATATGTATTGGAATAGATTCTCTTTGTTGAATTTTCATATTTGGTGTCGAAAGGGTGAGGGCTTTGATGATGCAATCGTTGAAAAAAGCTATTGTTGAGTCAATCTCGTTTTCCGTTCTTAATGTAATATTTATAGGCAATTGTGCTTCCACACTTTGTCGAAAATAATTCCAGTCTGTTTTATTATTATACGAGTATAGTCCTCTAAAAGTTTGTTGGTGCAGAGTTCCAAGAATTGTCATTAGAAGTGGTGAATGATCCGATGATAGCTCCAAACACGACTTAATGGTGAGATGGGCTTGGGAAATATTTTTAACAAAACATAAATCAATTAAATCTGGTTGTTTTTTGATATCTGTAGGCCAATATGTCGGCTTTCCGGTACTTATGAAGTGTCCATTATTTTCTCCTATAGCGTCTAGTTAATTTTCGGCCTTTCGAAGTTGTTAACCTTGATCCCCAAATATAATTTTTCGCATTGTAGTCACCTCCAGCGTTATATCGACTTCCTAGTCCGTTTAAATAGTCCAGGTATTGATCTTTTGTATTATTGAATTTTGGCGGACAGTATACTGCTGATATTGTTATTGGTCCATTTGAGCTATTTATTGGAACTGTCGTTGCTTGTATGTTATTTTTCCTATAACCATCAAGTTCGTGGTATTTAATTGTTTTTTTTTGATGATTATTGCAGTTCCTCCGTGAGCCGTGTTATCTGGATGATTGTAAGTGTAGTAGTATGTTGTAATTGGGTATATTTACAAAAGTTTTATGAGTTGCATGAGTCTCGGATATTAGCATAATATCAATTGCTTTGTCTAGAATAAAAGTTTTGAGTTCTAGTTTCGTGCCGCGTAAGTCCGTTTGCAGTTCCAAACAGCTATTTTTATTTTACGTAGTGCGACCATCTAGCTTCGACACCAGTGTGGTCTACAATGTTCATCATGGTGGCCATTTGTGTTATCAATTGTTTCATCATAGTTTTAAGGCGCACTTGAAAAGAGAATTTATCGATTTCAAAACTTTTTGCCTAGTGACCTCGCTGTTGAAAAAAGCCTGATACTGTTGAAAAAAATTGAAATATGTTTTATAAATTAATCGACTTTTTGGGTGATCCTAAAACCGCTTTTATTAGCTAGCATTAAAGGCCTTACCTATTACTGACTCGGTAATACCTATGTATAAATATTATAAATAGCTCCTGTAAATCTCTTCTGGCCCTTAAAGAGTTACGCAGACACCTCTCTGACGCAGTGTTATACAATCTGACTCATCTGCGATTTCTTTAATCTATTGATGGAAAATAATCTTAGATTTTTTGGGATTATATCGTAGTATTGTATTATCTGACAATTGTCGACATTATTCTTATGATATTTGGATTTCAACAATTCAACCGTCAGTTCATTATTTTCTAAATTTAATAAAGAGTCCAAGTGAAGAGAGCTGAAGATGAATACTTGTAAGATGAGGTGCCCATCGAATCCCTAGCATTTTAGTATAATTCTGCAGGGGTAGAAGACTTCGTTTACTCAGAGTATTGAGGCCCAACTAACAATTGCTCTTGCCAGTTAGTGGAACTTTGTAATTGTAGGCAATTGAACAGTAAAGTATACCATAGACGACCATGAATTCACACTTTATAAGATCCTCATCATGCGCTTCCTATAGAATGAAGCAGAAACTTGAGCGAAGACAATGTATGGTGGAGCGACCTTTGTAGTTTTTGAAAGATTTCGTTGCGAAATATTTCTACATCTTTACACGCTGGTAATGGCAAATATTGCAGACGATGAAATTTGAGTTATAGTATAAGCTTTATGGCGACTTAGATGCAGTGCAATTAATAAATATACAGCAGCTCCATGGGCTAACTCATGGCGTATGAATGAATATAATCCTTTCTAACCTAACAGTCCACGCTTTCCAAGAACTCCCTTACTAGGCTCACTTGATTTTCTCTTTTAATTCAATTAGAATTACTTCGGAAGTTCATATGCCAAGCAAGAAGAGCAAATATGCAAGCCCTGTGCGATCTTGCTGAAACTGCTTCGTAAGAATTCAAAAGTTGTCTATTTAGTATTTCAAGCCAAGCCGCAATATAAAAGTATGTCTCACTGAAAGTATGAATTCACCACTGATAATAAGTCGCACACATATTTTTATAGAAGTTTGGTATGTGTGCAAATGTTTAATCTGCATCTGTAAGTATTTGTGCGGTAAAGTATTTTTGCGTTTAAAAAAATCCCAACAGCCATGAAGTCAAGCAGTCAGTGTCAGTGGCATTAATGCTCATACGCCCTGTTAGCCAACTTATCTATGTACGTATGTACATACATACATAGTTTAGCAACTGAGAATGAATGGCACACAAATTCTGCTGCAGACGACTTCATAAACTAGTCTTTGCACTTCACTTTGTTTGCAAAGTGTTATATCTTGCTTTCAAGTGCCAACTAAAGAACTTGCCACGACGTGAGGGTGGTTGCAATGCTTTACATTTCATACTTACATGAAGAGGTTTTAAAAATTCTTCATATCTTACTCACATATATGTGTATGTATGTATAGTTAGAGAACTTAGAACAAAGTATATATATCTATTTGCACGCAAGTTCACGCTGTTCTCTCATTTTACTTGCAATGTAATTGCGGTCATACTTCTTGGCATACAATTGGATATTTTGAACATATTATATGTTAACTGTCACTTGCCTTCGCACAAATCATTCCATGCCTATAATTTTGAGCTTGTGTGAGATGGCATGCATTTTGGGGAGCTAGTGCACCAAGTTGGGCTGTCACTTCGAAACAATCTTTTCATTGACTAACTGATAGCCAGAGAGCAGATAAAATTGCAACACACAAAGATATCTACTCTTTTCCAAAATTTCTGAATTTTTATTTTAATATTTCCTGTTAAATTGCTGTCACAGACAACTCGAAGAAGTTAGTTTTAAATTTTTTCTTGCGCAAGAAAGTTTACTTCGCATTAGAATGACTCAATGCAGTTCTTACAAATGAAGTACCAGGCAGTCATACATATTTCATGCCGATGTAAATTCGGGGCAAAGGGCGTCAGGTTTTTTTTTTGCTATCAGGGAGTGCAAGTAACATTGTCAAAGCATTGGAGCGATTCCATGTCAAGCCACTCATGAAAAGCTTTTATATTTTTGAAAATGGTTTAACTTTGAAAGTTATAGTATAGAATTGTTTTTTTGATTTTTTTCCTTTTAACATTTCTATAAGTATTTTTATTTTAAGTTTTCAAAGTATACCACACTTTTTATATATAAAAGCCATTGTTCAAACATATTCTTTGCCCCTTTCCATAGGTTCCATCTTGCTAAACATGCGTAGGCGAAGCATCGCATTGGAAATTAAGACATGTTGAATGATGCTTGTTGAAGAAAAGGTACAGATAAAATCGCTTTTCTAGTCTAAAATGATTTTTGGTGGAAAATGGAAATGGAGTCTAAAACTTTTGATTTGAAAAAGAGCAGTAACATAGTAAGCAATGTGTAATGGTGGCCATAAAGCAATGTTACCGAACTTAGTGGCGTATTTGCATTAAAATAATGTCCATCTGCTAAATTCATTATAATCATTGACCTGATTAATATTTATCTGCAGCTAAAATAAGCGGACAATGCCTTCAATAAGAAGGGAGAAATATCTTCTTTTATCATTACGTATTTCAACTTGAGGTTTCGAAACCTGGCACTGCCGAAAGAGCATTCACGTACTTCGTTACGGCAGCCGAATAAAGTTTCGTTTAATTTGAACTGAAAATCTAAAAAAATTAACAGAAATTGTGATCGGTTCCTCGCTCTCAAGTGCAAGCTCGCCTTTAATTATGAAGATGAATTTTTTGGACATAGTCTATGGCGTGGTGTTAAATTCTACCACTTCAAAAGTTTACTAAAATAATTTTAAGAAAAAGAGGCTTTTTGAAAATTACTTGTTCCTTTTTAGGTTCAACAAAAGTGGTACTGGTTACAACCTATTATTTAAAAACGATAAAAACATTCTGTAAAGGTATAAAGAAACTATAAAATTTGAGTGAATTGAAAAGGCGAGTATGAGAAATCTAAAAAAACTAGTTGTACATAGAAAATACAGATTAGCCTTTTTTTAGCCTAGGTTTTTTATTTAGTTTCGCTTTAATCTACTGGGGCATGGACATACCTATAACACAATTTCCAAATAGGAGGGATGGACTCTTTCGGAATTCGTTACTACGGAGTTTGAAGCTAAAATGCTACCAATTACGTTTTGTAATGTAGGCATTTTTTCGTTGGTGTTATCTGTACAGCTACTTGTAAAAGCTCAATGCTTTGCAGAGCAGTTTTTACGCAGCGGGTTGGTTCTAATGTTGACTACAGAAAAACCTTATTTTTCCGATTTTGGCCACATTTTTTCAGAAATCACTTTGTTCTTCACCTTTGCCCTCAATTCCGTCAACAATCATTTCATCCAAAATACGACGAAAATTTTGTCACCGAAAAATATTTAAAAAAAGAATTACCAAGGGGTACTCGACACATCACCGGGTATTCAACACCCAAGGATGATAGGTATACAAGATTTGGCCAATAACTATGGTGGAAAAGAAAACTGTGAGGGAACTTCGCCACGTTGCGTGACATTTGGCAACCGAATTCTGCACGCTCATTTCAAACACTAAGTCACACACTCGTCCAATCAGACGTTATTCAGACCGCAACGAAGTGTCATTGGTTGATTTTTTTCGTATATCACTAACCTAATCTCAATTTTTTTTTACGTCAGCCTATCAGCTGATTCTGTCAAACTCCGTGAGAATTAAATCGTTAGAGCGGAAGAGAGTAATTAGAAAAAAAAAACAATTCACCCCTACAATTAAATGTTAACCAAGCATGCTTAAATTTTCAATGCGATACACAGTGGTCCGGCGGCCGGACAAAACTCAAATTTTCAACATTTTTGAAATTAAAACTTGATAATGCAGATGTTTTCTTAAATATTCAAGGCAGATTTCCTGAAAATATTCCTTAATTTAATTTTTCATTGTAGTTTTTTGACTTTAAACATGAAATTGTATGCAAATCGTACTTCATAGAAGAGTATCATTTTCAGTCTGCACATAAATATTACCCTTTGATTGTTAACCAAATATTGAAAAAAAAAGATAATTGAATATATTAACGGAAACAGCAATAATTCTCTTAAGTTGTGGTACAAAATCCAATTTTTTTTTTGAAATTTCAAAATTTTTCGAAATTTTTTTTTTAAAGATCATTATTACCGGTCCACTTAAAATCAATATGAGTGATGTAGCCACATATTTCAGCTATGATCTCAAACTGAAACCTGTTGCGCAAAGTTTTTATCTGTCACTGGAGGAACGGGCATAAGCCGATTAGAATAGGTATTAAGGAACATCTGAGAATTGCTTGTACTTAATAATAAAATTAAAATGAAGAACATATAGTTTTGAAAAAAAGGAGTTATTTATTTTTTTTTGCGTTCTTCAGAAAAAAAAAGTTTTGAGTCAAAGAAGTTAGAATTACAAGATTACGTTCTTGAGAAGCTTCAATTCCATGATGATAGTGTGAAAGAATTGAAAGATCAGGTTTTGAAGATTGTTAGTAATTTTTGTTTGTTTTAAATTTGAAAAATGATCCAGCCTCAGAAAACAGCTCATCAGAAACCGAGGATTCTGAATCATAAAAAAAATTAAAAATGAAAAACAAAAAAACAACTAAATATCCAAAAAAAATTTAAAAACTAAAACAAAAAAAAATTTTAAAATTAAAATTAAAAAAAAAAATTAAAAATTAAAAATAAAAAAAAAAATTTAAAATTAAAAAAAAAATTAAAAATAAAAGAAATCTAAAAACAAAAAAAAAAATGAGGAGAGAATAACCTTACAGTAAACCTCCACGTGGTACTCTCTGGGGTCGTGAAAAATGTAAAAATGAACTCACCAGCTAATTACGGAAGTAAAAATGTATTTATAGTATTCAATGAATTTAAAATTTGCTAAAACTAAGGTCAGATTCGTCATCACTGATCCTTAAAACCCATAAATATATATTTTCAGCTTAATTAAATGAGTTTTTGAATTTTGTCCGCCAACGCCTTCTGGTCGGACCACTGTGCGATAATGTGCCTATTCTTGAGAATAATAATTTGTTATAAAGAATGGATAGGGAAGAATGCAGCATTGGTAAAATCGTGCTTAAACCGCCTTTATGGAATAAAAAAATTTACAGTTATCCAAACAGAATTATTACCAAAACAATTTGGAATATAATGTGAATCTTCTCAGCTATTTGTGTGCGCAAATTTCAGCTCAGTTGTATGTTAAACTCATGGAGTAGATAAGCTATAAAGGCCGTCTTAAGTTCTCTATGTACGCAAATTGTAAGAGTAAATTACACATTTGATTAGTAAGTAAGTAGGTATAAGTAATTTGCGAAATAGGTCAATATGTACCTTTATAAAGGGTGGTTAAGTTTCAAGGGCCGTTGTTGATTTTGATTAAAATACAATTTTTTTAAGAAATTATTGTCGTTTCTCCTTATTATGTTAATACTGGTATAGCTCAATTACGCGTGGAATAAAATATGGGCCAAGTGGCCGCCGCGGCCTAGGCGGCACACCTCCATCCGATGGTCCAAATTTTCGATGACGCTGAGGCATAATTGAGGTTCTATGCCGTTAATGTGCCGAATTATCTCATCCTTTAGCTCTTGAATTGTTGCTGGCTTATCGACGTATACCTTTTCTTTCAAATAACCCCAAAGAAAGAAGTCAAACGGTATCGTTGACGTTTAGGTGTGGGTCACATTCAACATCGGCCCTTGAAATTTAACCACCCTTTAAATAGCCTTAACTTTAATTTGAGCAACCTTAGAAAAGAAAGCGAACTTATCGTAGTGCGCTAAAATAATAATTTGCGGCAGTGTCTATCTTCTACTCTAAATTGAGTCTGCTTTTAAGGAATAATTTATTTCCTACTTCTAGCTGCTGGTAGCCATTGATGCTGCTGTTGCACCTTGGAAAGCAATTGTTATTGTTTGGATGCTGAGCAAGTGCATCAAAAGCATTATTTGAATATAGTTATATGCTGCAGTTGGTGGGAAAGCAATGTTGAATAATAGCTTTAACAAACGTCCTATAAAACGATATAGCTAAATTTGTAGCTGTGTAAATGCACAAAGCAGCAATTTATTTTCTTTGGTAGGGCTTTTGATGTTCTCAGTTATACTCAAAGAATTTGTTTTTTTTTTAAGTTCAATTAATTCGGTTTTTCATTGATTGGCATATTTCAGATTTAGCTCGATTA
Source organism: Anastrepha fraterculus (assembly GCA_037575425.1). Classification (NCBI taxonomy): domain Eukaryota; kingdom Metazoa; phylum Arthropoda; class Insecta; order Diptera; family Tephritidae; genus Anastrepha; species Anastrepha fraterculus. Next base: position 14,555 of record JAYXIM010050968.1, read on the forward strand.
AAATTTCATACAAAATGTAATTAAAATTGAGCAGCATGCCACAGTCAACAGATTTTTCATTTGACACACACAACACTTTTTAACAACCAGATTTTTTGAATAATAAATCTGAAGTGACATTTCATGATTCCAGTTAGACACCTCACTGCGACATGTTCTGATTTTTTATTCTTTTTTTTTTTTTTTTTGGTTACAACTTCGTTTTTGGTTTTTATTATTCTTATTTTTAATGTTTTTTTTTATTTTAGCTATCTAGTACAACATGTCACCACATGTTGCCACAATTCATCCATTTGGCAAGCCATGAAAAATTAAAAGCTAAAAAAACTAAAATTAAAATTAAAGTCAGCGCTCACAGGCCACAGTATACAGCTGGAAATGTTACCCATATTGCGGCCATGTGCTTACACATACATACATATACATATATGTGAATATTTTTGAATATATCGTCGGTGTTTTGTTTTGCCTTTTGCATCAACAGCTATGTAAGGACATGCCATGCCATGTGGATTGTGAAGCATGCAGCCTGCGAACCAACCGACGGACCGCTATGTTAGTTGGGCCGCAGATAAAAATATGAAT
>JAYXIM010050982.1:0-11860 GCA_037575425.1 Anastrepha fraterculus
ATTCTATTCTACCATTTAAAAAATTATTGATTTCTATCTTAATGTGAATGGGCTAAGAATGTTAAAGTGAGCAGAGTTTCCTCGGACGAATACCTGAATATTGTCCCTTTCCACCATCGACTGGCGGATTGGATTGAAGTGTGATATTTAGGAGATTCACAATTTTAGCAACAATATTTAAGATTTGTTGAAATATATCAGGACTGCAGCGCCATCTATCGATTCCGAATTTGAAATGATCTAGATTATGCCTTAAAGTATGGTATTTGGTATGTAATGGTATTGCCCTAGCAAAGTTGGTTCCGTCGTAACGAGGAAAATTATATGCACTAAACCAATAGTATATGTTTGAAAATCTAAGCCGATATGGCAGAGCGGCTTTTCTAGCCGAAAGGTTAGTGCGTGCCTACCGTTCGGGAGTGCGTAGGTTCAAATCTCAGTGCCAAATGATAGAGAAGTTATGAAAATGGCATAGAGTACTGGACATAGTCATAGTTATAAAAAAAACACGAAGAAATAAAATAAAATACCAAATTTGAGAGTGGTGTTATTCCAAAACAATCAAAACATTTTTGTTTTTCCAAAAAGTATTTGTAAAATTTCAAGCTCTAGTCGGTACAACTTTCTCTAATAGCCTTACGTTTGCTAGTAGCCTTAGGTTTCTAGAGTGTTACGGAAGGAATTAGTATGCTTCTGCTTACAAATTATGGACACTCTAATGTACACATTTATGTGTCTATACCTAATAAAGTATAGTCCCAAAATATGCATGCACGCTAATAACTAAGCACATAATGCACCGATATGCACAGTGATGAAAGAAGTGCCGAATGTGCTAAAAAATCATAAAATTTATTTATCAAGCTTCATATAAGACTTTGAAATTGTGGGCTATACTCGTAAATTTAATTTATTTTTAATTAAATTATTTATCATTAATCTGTTTTTCATAGCCTTTAAGAAATACTGCATTTTTAGGTTATTTACGAATAAATGAATAAAAACAAAATAAAATTCTTACAATGACTCTGCATTAAATAAACTTATGAATTACTTTCTATATCTATTAGTATCTCGCGGCCACCTTAGCCAAATGGATTGATGCGTGACTACCATTCGGAATTCATAGAGAACCTAGGTTCGAATCTCGGTGAAAGACCTCGGCAGGCAATGGCGAACCTCCGAGTGTATTTCTGCCATGAACAAGCCCCTCATAAAAAATATCTGTCGGCTTGAAACTGTAGGTTCCTCCATTTGTGGAACAACATCAAGACGCACACCTCAGAAACCAAATGAAATTAAGAGGGAAATCGGTTTATATGCATGTGCACTATGCGCCAAACTCAATTAAGCGGAATAAGCGGAAATGCAGTTAAAGCTCAAAAGCAATAAAGCTGAAAATTGTATGCTCTTTGATTTCTATATCTGCTGATTTGTTATTCTGTTGCTCCTCCTTACATATGTATTTATACTTTGCTCTGTTAACAGAGTAAAGCATGCCAGTATTTGCTCATGTACATGCACGTATAGTGGCAAGCACCAAAGTAAGCATTTAGTTTTCTGAAATTTGCAATTATTCAAACATTTTCTGCTATGCTTGCAATTATACGCGCGTTTTGTTTCCAACATTCAAAAGTTAATCACCTTACCCTTTCGACCTTATTAAACCTTACAAACTTTATCGAATGCTGCATGACATTGTCAACTCAATTTAGGCGTGTTGCCACCCCTTTGCATTCCATACATATCTTGTGGTTCGTGTTCTTGTATTTTTCTTTTATGGTTTATCGAAGTCATTTTTGACAAATTCGTTTGTGCTGCGGTTGTCATTTGTTGTGTTTGAAGGAATGAGTTATGTGAAAAATGTCCGCAATTTGCGTATTTTGTTGTGTCACCCAGTCTCCACTAACAGCTGCTTTGCTTGTAGATAGTTGTGCGTGAGTGTTTAGTATTTTGTCGAACTAACATTTACATATATTTCAATGTGGATGTGTAGGTATATACTAGAGTGCAATATGTACTTTTATATACGTATGTACATAAATCAGGAAAAAGCCATAACTGAAGACATTTACGATGATAGTATGAGATAAGTTAGTAAATGTTTCCGTCTCTTTTGTTTGCAATATTTGATCGCTTTTATTTGGAAAGTCATAATATTTTAATATTTTCCTTTATTACCTTTAGTCAGGTATGGGGGCGAATAACCATTTGTGTGTTGAATAATAAAATATACCTCTTGAATACTGATTCCAAATCTTTTATTACCAACATTTCCTACTGATAGATGAATGCTTAATTCGTTTTTATTTATTACTACTCATACACTTTTTTTAAATTTGGCGTTACTTCTGATAAAATGATGTAGCGCCGCTGTTCTCCAGCATGAGTGTGTACATTTTTTCATTTCTGATGTTCTGAAACTATAAGAGCAAATAACTTTACCTTTCAAATAAATCTGCGAGAATATCATAAATTTATAACCTAATATAGATATATAAGCAAATACAAATAAAATTTAGACCAATTTAGTGGGCACACAGCCAAATGACTTGGGAAAAGAATGTTGCAGATACAAAAATTATATTTAAGTTAAAAGTTAGCAGTCTCCACTGGTTGATGAGCTCTTAATCACCGCTCTGGCGTGTTTTGAGTGTTTCTATCATACTCTTTCCTCATTTTCCCTTATGCCACATGGCATAACTGGTAAAATTTATTTAACGTATCAACGAGATCACTTGATAATTTTGCCAAATATCGCTGAACTTTCATTTACCCGCCTCTAATGCTGTAGGTTAAATAGAAACAGAGCGATTGTCACATATTATTAGGCTGAAATGTATTACAAACCTGGCTTCGCTAAGGATCCTGGGGATATTATTATTATTATTGGATTCATACTGGATATTCACTCATATGTATAAATACAAATGTATCCTCTGCTATATCCAAAGAAATCAAGGTAATAGTTGAATTTGGCTAGGGTTCTTACATAATTTTTCTAAAACGATTTTATTAAGCAGTTGTTTCCTATTCTCACATGGGAATCACAAATAAATAATATAACAAAAAAAGCCACGAAATCCTTGTGGACAACCAAACAATTACTAGGGAGATCCTGGGGCCTCAGCCCTAGTATGGCCCTCTGGATGTACACCCAAATGGTTTGACCAATCATACTGTATGGGGCACTAGTATGGTGGAGCAAATCTATCCAACAAACAGCGATAACCAAACTGGGAAAAGTACAAAGGCTTGCTTGCATACAGGGGCTATGAGAACTACCCCAACAGCTGGCATGGAAGCACTCCTTAATCTTCCACCACTTCATATAGCAATCCAAGAGGAAGCAGCTACGCAAGCACTCATGCTACACATGAAAGAAAATTTCAAATTACGCAACCGCACCGGTCACCTAAGTATCCTAAATAAAATCAAAAACACCATAAGCATGGCTCAAGTCTCAGATCACATTGACCCAACCCTCTGTTTCACAAAAGGATACACAGTTACCTTTCCTGAGAGGATCGAGTGGAAAACAAACCCAAAATGGATGAATGATGATTCACAAAAATGGTACACTGATGGATCAAAAACACCTTATGGTGTAGGAGCAGGAGTAGTGCGGCCCAGAATCCACAAATCATTCACTCTCACCAGGGACACCACCATCTTCCAAGCGGAACTATACGCAATAATGAAAGCAGCAAACATCATGCAACGTAGAAACCACAAGAGAGTAAAGATTATAATACTCTCGGACAGCCAATCAGTTCTAAAAGCTTTAGATAGCTATACCTACAACTCAAAAACCCTCTTAGAATGCCACAAAGCCATCAATAACCTGGCATCCAAAAACAATGTTTCATTAATTTGGGTAACGAAAAGGCAGACTTTCAAGCCAAAAAAGGGGCAGATGAAAACTTCATCGGACCTAGTCCCATGTTCGGATTCAACAAAAACAGCCTGAAACAAAAAGTAAAATACTGGGCCAAAACTCTATTAAATCAGCATTGGAACAACGTAGAGGGTCTTAGACACTCCAAAAAGTTCCTAAGTTTCAACGCTAAAAGAGCTAACATGGCCCTCACGTTAAACAAAAAGAGCATCCGCACTCTCACAGGCGCCCGCACAGGTCACTTCACCTGCAACAAACACTTACATAAATTAGGCATAACTAACACCAGCACCTGCAGATTCTGCTGCGAAGATGAGGAGTCTATAGAACATCTCATTATCGAATGTCCGGGGTTGATGCATAGAAGGAAACGGTTTTTAAACAAGTTCATGCTTACAGATGAAGACCTTCAATCACTCCCTCAGAAGGAGCTGGTACAATTCATGAGCATACTTAACAGTGAATAGACAGCATAGGATGCACAATAGATCAATATGGTCGCAGTGCTAAAGGCCCATACCTTAACCCCTTACTACCATTAACCATTAACCATTCTCATAAATAAAATCTCATCCTTATTACTGAGTCTATTCAGATGCTTGGAGCTTTTCTTTCATTACATTTTGGTTGTCATTTTCCAAGGTTTTTCCCTAACTTTTACGGATTATAACTTATTTCTGCTGTGTACTCTCTACTAGTACGAACGTTCGCCTTCTACTTGATATAACTCGCAAGGCTTTTTTAGCAGGTACATACTCGTAGCAGAAACAACTCCTAGCACGTAATATCGCACCCTAAATACAAAAGGGTCACAACTCAAAATGTACTTCTGCTCAAATATGAACGAGACGCTATCAATAAAACGGTCCGCGGATGACATATGGCAAAAATAAATTTTTTGTTTTTTGGTAGGACTGTTATAAGCTTACATGGCAAATTTCAGCGTGATATGTCACATAGTTTGTTTTCTGTGCTGCTGTAGACAAGTCAAGCTCGAGTGTGGAAAATTTTGAGTTGTGACCCTTTTGTATTTAGGGTGCGATATAATTCTTAATATTCACAACGCGATGATATACACATTGCTTGTAATCAACAAGGATCGCTCTGTAACATAGATTCTAAATTTGAAACAAAATCTAACAGAGAAACAAATTTTACGAAATATCCCGATTTCTTCTGCATTATACCGCAAGTTTCTTTATGTGGGCAACATATGTCTATAATTTGTATCATAACGTATTTGCAATACGATACGATCAAGATGAATTCTATCCAGGGCGACAATTTTTTGGAAAAGTATTTCCTTTCACCTATGTAATTTAAGCTTTGAATATCATACCAACATATCATCCATGCCTCATAGGACTAATCGGGCTATAAATAGTATTTCAAGAAATGGGTTGAAATGTACCCTATAATCTACTTAAAAAGCATCTCTACCCACCAGTAAAAATTGCATCATTTTGGTGCTCCCGTTCCAGAGATTGGCGGAAATACACAGAGAAAGAAATTTATAAAATGGTAGTATTTTATTTTGTTACACTTTCTGGAATGTCTGCAATCACTTTTTCATAATATTTTATGATGGTAGATGTACGGTTTGCTTACGGCTTTATTATATAATAATTCAGAGTTTGGTTAGCAGTCTGATTTTATTTTGATATATACTGCTGCATGCAGATTTGTATGCTTTACAACATTTCGAGCTTCAAACTTCATTGTGAAATCTGTGTAAATCGTGTTAATATTTCAATATATCAAAATTTAAAGAGTGCCAAGTGCCAACTTAGCTTTTAAACCAAATAGAAGGATGAATTGAAAGATAAAGCTTATGACTAAAATTTTTGTTTTATTTTAATCTTACATACATCAGTATAGCCTAGCATAAATGCCTTTGGTGTCGTACTGACGTTTAAATAGAACATTTTTGGGCCAGTTGTATTAAGAATGTACGAGCTATATTCTCTTTCGCTCAAAAAATGGCTAAGACTCGTAGAAGATAATGGAAGGTTTGCAGCGGAACAGCAAATCATTTAAATCTCCTCTCCAGACCTTAGTTATAATAGATAATATTTCCATGAGTGCGTGGAGAATTTTTCGGCAGTCTACAGTTGCGTACCACTCTATTCACATTAGAAAGCAATTTCTTCAAAGGAATTACATAAGCACATTCCTTAGTTTTGAATTTAATTGATTTACTTCTGATATTAATTCTTAATCCTTAATATCTAATTATTTGGTATGAGATCTCAGCCACAGTTTTTGAATATACATTCAACTTCCCCATCAATTTTTTTTCATTTAAACTCCCACCGCAGCCATCGGTAGCTGGCCGTTCATATGATTTATTCTACTCACATTATGCATGAAGCGTGAAAGTAATTAGTTACAGCGGGTTGACGTCGTAAAGTAATTTTAGTATCTGGTAAATACGTGCTAATACAATATAAAAAATAATTTACCGCAACTTCTAGACAGACAGATTAAACATCAAACTCGTAACTCAACATGTTGACAGTAAGCTTCTAAGGCACACACGCGCTCTTTCCAATACGTCAAAACAGTTTACGGTAGACTTTTGGTAAAAACGACGCAGTTAACATACATACAACCAAACTACGGCAGGGGCCCAAAGCCTAAAGAAACAAAATCATAATGAAATCAGTTCGGCGAAATTAACATCCCAAAGTTGTTCTCCCCACCTCCCCTCCACTTCTTAACTGCTCAACGGCAGCTCAAACTTTATGTCTTTCACAAGTTGTGTCAAATAATTTAGCATTTACGTTTGGGTGCCGTACGAAAATTCGTCATTTGCTTCCATCTACATTAACTGCCGCTTAATGTCACCCTGCACACCGTCAAAATTGTCTTATAGCGGAAGCAGAACCGGAAACACAGACAATAACAGCAATGCCAGCAAATCCGGCCAAACTGTTGTCGTATACATGAGCGAACGAACGAATGGGCGAACGCGCGATTGCAGCTCTGTTTGTTGAATGTGGCACAGTTTATTGCTGGTGAATAACTCGGTGCATTCAAGTGTTAAGGATTTCATTAAATTCACATAAAATACAGCTGTGCAAGCGAAAAGTAAACATACGTACATACATTTTTATATAAGGCTTAAGAATTCCTCACATTCCTCACACGATGAGGGCACAATCGACAAGTAGCTCGCGCTGTCTCGTAATATGGTGGCAATTCCAGCGGCTGCCAAGTGGTTAATTACCCGCTGAAATACTGTTGGTATATATTTCATTAGCAAGAAATATAAGAAAACTATATATAGATGTATGTAGCTTCATTAGTTTCAGACTTTTAGGAGAAACATCACTTGAGCTGCTTAAAGTGTCGAGGTCAGTTAAAAAATTTCGCAGAATCGAACAACACTGTGCAATAACTCGAAATTAGTATGATCTTTTCTTAATATATTCTGCAGGTACAGATACATATTTAATTCTAAAGACACTCCATGTATTCGCAAAAGTTAGATCGCATTTTTTTACAGCTTACTAAAGATTTCGTGTTTCCACCCGAGTTGTTTTCCAATGAGTGGAAAAAACTCTTAAAATACATGCTTAAGCGAAATGAAAGGTTAAGACGCGTAGAGTAAAATTGCAATAAAAATGTTTGTGATGAAGTATTTTAACCTTTAACTCACAACCAAAAGGGTAATTTTGACCCTCATTTCAAGAAACCCGCCAAGAATTAAATTTGAAAAGTCGTTAGAGGAAAAATTTTATTAGAGGTCTTCCTCAGACAAAACCATAATATATTTATATAATTGGCAGTTATACCTTTTACTGAGAGTTTGGCCGAACTCTTCCTCCTACATATGGTGTGTGCCTTGATGTTTTTTTACAAGTGAAGGAACCTCCAGATTTAAGCAGAATGGCAGATGTTTTTTTATGAGGAATCTCTGCATGCTAGAAATATACAATATTGGAAAAATATATTTGCAAAGATTTCATAGCACAACGATGATTGTAATGATTCCAACTCCACCATACAGGGCTATTTCGAAAGACATAAGGTGTACAAAAAACTTGCTTCGTCTTCAATGGATTTTGTATGGATTTAATTATGTTTAATTTGGTACGTTAAAAAGGAATAGTATATGCATGGAGATGCTACCACCTGTTTACGTGATTTATTACAACCGTTTCCTTCCATAATTAAGCAAAAGTGAACTAAATGTATATGTTTTTCATCGTAAATTCGAATTCCAAGTTACTTGCTCCAATATCTACTCGAAACTATTTATGAAATTAGGTAAGTTCATAGCAAACGGTCTGAGTTGATGTAGAGCACTTCTTAGGAGGAAAATAGCAGCACTTTTGGAAAAGCTGGCTACTGATTTTGCTCAGGGTTAGTAACGTTACTTACGGTAGTTTTTTCATAAATTTGCTTATTATTTTAGTAGAATAGATAGATTGAGAGAGATCCAAAATAAGTCTCAAGGATAATAGAATGTTCTTGATGTTTTTTTAAGCTACTTTGAATACTCATTTCAGTTTTTCTTAGTGCTTTCATTGTACACATATTGACATATATACTACAAAGCTTATACTTTATCCTACTAGTACGAAAATAAATTATGGAATGAGATAATATAACAAATGATGGTAGGAGAGAGAACATAGAGATGACAATAGAGGGAGTAGCAAGTTTGGTGGCTGCCACTTTGAAGCACCCAGTCGATAATAAACATTTAATTGTGTCAGCACCAACAACAATAATTCAATCTAACAAACAAGATACCGCTAAAATTTTTCACTCCAGAACAAGAAGAATAATAATGTGTGCACTACCATAAATGATTGGTCAGAATCTTATTTCAGTGAACAGTAACCAGCTTGATGGTTTCTTATTGTTTGAAATAGATATACCATATCGTTGAACTGGCCGTAAATATCAGGAGTGAATTCAAGAATATGTTTAATTTACACAGAAGCTTATGTTGAGAGTAAATGAATCTGGCCACATTGTTTAGAGTCTACATGCAATTTATGTCTTGAACCATGGCTTAGATTGCCATACACTAAGTACAAAATAGGAGATATGGTTAACGATAAGTAATTTAACTAGTGTTGGTTTAGTATTGTTCGGCAGAAAATGATATGATAGATTTTTCTTAATATGAAATATACTTTTGATCATATATATATACGGATCATATTACAAAAATACTTTTGATATTTTAAAATGGAGAAGCAATTTCTGCACTAAATACTTTATCAGTAGGGGTTAAAAGTAGTCATTTATATGCTAACCAGTGTTAGTTACTTATCTCTAGATAACGTTTTCAATTCCATTTAAGTTAAGGGAAATTTTGAGTGGAATAATTTGCTATATATATATATATATATATAATTGGCGCGTACACCCACCCTTTTGGGTGTTTGGCCGAGCTCCTCCTCCTATTTGTGGTAGGCGTCTTGATGTTGTTCCAGAAATGGAGGCAAAAAAACGAAACGATTTACCGAGTATTACTTATATATGGTCCTACTTTTGGAGTTTACCCTCTTTAGTCTCAAATATTAGAAAATTTTACTCATGACTAGTATTAACGCGTGTTGAAATAAAGTTAGTGTTTTGGAATTAATGACGGGCGGTAAACTTTCACAGATTCATGTTGTGCATTCCTTACTTAGTGTGTACAACTTTTCACCAATTAGTAAAGTTGAACGTGCACATAACATAATATGTATTCAGTTTTATTTACATATCTTACTCAGTTTTTTTATACATATACATACATGTTTTTGTTTGCTAGAACCCTTGCGGATCTAAGGAAGACTTCAGACAGAAGCCGAAATATTGACCAATCCAAAAACTAAAGCAATACAAAATTGTGTATTTTCTAAGCTGCCGGTCTTGAGCTCAACTTATTGGAAATAATATTAAACCTTTCATTGCAGAACTTAGGCCTGTTTTTGATCAGTAACTCTATTCATTTTATACCTTTCTTTCTCATAAAATGCCATTGATGGCAATGCTATGCAGAAGCTGTGAATTTTTTTGCTTTGAAATTCCTCTTCATCTCCTTTATCATATAATTTTTTTTAATATTTTTTGTTTGTTTTTGCAATGCAACTGTCACTACCTCGTTACAAAAGGCCGCACGAAGTCATAATTGCCTAAAAGATATGAAGTAAAAAGTAGATATTGTTTTTTTCCTATTTTTTTTTTCCTGTTCATACATGTATGTGTGTGCATATATGAGGTGTTTTTTTTTAGAAGCGGATAAGCTTAAATGGAAATAAACAGACAAAATATTAAAGAATTTACATTTATTCGATAGTATTTTCATTAAACAGATAATTTAATGGAATTAGTAATTAAAAATGATTTTAGATTTTCGCCGTAAATTAGTCTGTCTTTCAACAATATTCGCTTTAAAGCGGTTCATCGGCGTAGGAATGTGACTTTGCATATAGACAGAAAACTGGAAATTTGTGATCGTTGCTCTCGCGTGATTCACTACTTGATGAATTACCAGGTGTCAAAATATCTTCAAAACAATTGGGAACTGCCAAATCGGATACCCCAGAAAACAGTGTTACCATTTTAAAGCTCTATGGCACTAAAAAAAATACCCTTTATACAACCGCTCTGACGAAATAGTTCACCACAATGGCGTACGGCTGTGCACTGTCAGCCATTTGCCAATTGCTGATGTTACTCATACGCCCTGTTGGCTGCCTGCAGCAGTGAAGCGCACAATGTGAAATGCGTCAGGCAAAGCGAATAATGGTGAAATACGAATTGCTTACGTGGGCAGTACTTGCAATTTCTTCTTTTAGTTTTTGTAATAGATTTGCAAAAACCGAATGCCGTTGTTTTTTCTTTTTTCTGTCATTTCCACAAGGCTACTTTATGCCCATCAATAAGCTGAAACCTTGCAGCAGTGTATAACAACAAAAGCATACTGGCAGTCGGCTGTTGGCAATTCGCTGTTGGCACTGAGTATTTGATGCTTAACATTCGACATAGCCAAAGGGCATATTTTTGCTGAATCTTGCGCTATGCGCTATGATTGTAAAAAAGTATTGAGTTGTGTGCATCTGTGCGTCTGAGTTTATGCAGCTTTATGTTGGCATAGCCAGCTGGCATCTGCTGTCCACTGTTGTAGCACAAAATGCAAAATTCTCAAACCAAAATTGCAATTCAGAAATTTTTTTTTGTTTTTTTGGGCTTTGTGCGTGCAATGCCTCAGTACATATGTGCTATATTACATAATATACGCACATATATATGCATATGTTTTAAATGCAGCCTGCCCAAATGCGCATTCGGCAGTCCGCTTTTTAGTATAAAAGAGATTTTGCAGTTAAGTACTAGGAACTGAGTTCAACTCTGTGTTGTTCTCAAAAATGTGTTAGGAAAAATAGCGCTTTGCTTTAGTTCCTGTCAAAGTTTGAAGGCGATCGCTCATAGATTTTGTATTTTACATATAAAAATGTGCAACACAGATGCCAAAATCGATCTTCGAAAATTTGTAGTTCCACATTCAGGGTAACGGCACAAATTGGCTGAGTCGGGTAGTCACGTGAAATACTATTAGCTGGATGTTCACTGTGCCAGAGTTTTTGGCAGAAAGTGGCATTCTTATACTGCCACACCCATACTATGGTTTCGAGTATTACCCTTGCCTTTTCTTATTCTCACCTCAAAAGAGCTCATTATACGGGAAGGTAAGGAAGCTGTGACTACGATGTTGAATGAGCTTACCACGAGATTTTTCAATCATGATAGCAATGGTGGAACCACCTTGTTAAGCTAAATTCGTCTATAACCATTAGAAGATTTTTTCTCCAGTTCAAGTGGACTCTTTCATGGGTCTACAATATAACCTAAAAAGGGACCAGTGTGAACGGCAATAATACAAACTTTTAAAACACGATAATACGAAACTTTATTGATTATTGTTTCCAAATCTATTTTAATGATGTGAAGTGG
>JAYXIM010050983.1:0-20143 GCA_037575425.1 Anastrepha fraterculus
GGGGTAACGTTTTTAAATTTATTTTTTTGAATTTTTTTTTTATTTGATTTTTTAAATGAAGAACCTTTCAAGAATATTCTGTGAAAATTTTAGATGAATCGGAGCAAAACTTACAAAGATACAGCCATGTAAGTGTTGCTACCTACCTGGCTCAACCGCGCGCCATTTGTACTTTAAAGCGTTTTTCCCACAACTTACGTTTTCAAAGTCGGTGCCCCTCATAACTTTGAAACTACTGCACCGATCCTTTTGAAATTTTGAACACTTTTTGTGTAGATGTTTTACAAGGTAACGCCGAAGGGCGTTTTTTTCGAATTTGTTGATACTTTTGTTTTTACGGTAATTAATTCACCGATTTTTTACGCGAAAATCGTGTTTTTGATTTTAACCTGTTCCCAAAAATCGAAAAATTTTTAATTTCAAAAAATCCTCTCGGCGTTACCCGGAGAAAACGATTTTCTAACGAAATAGCTTTGGTTTTTTGATTTCAGATGATTTAACACCGAGTTATGAGGGGCACCGCAAAACTACTTTTTTTTGAGATGCGTCCGAATAATTTCTGCGATTGCCGTATTTTTAAATATTTTTGGATGAAAATTTCTCAAAATATACTTCAAATACTATAGTTTTATGTAGTAAAAGATTTGACGAATAAATTTTAACTGTGTCATAAAAAAAAAATCATAAAAATGTGCCTTTTTTTCTATGAATTAACGTTACCCCCCCTTAAAGAACACAAATCAAAGCAATTTATTTGAATATACATTGCATCAAAAAGTTTGTTTTAGCAGTTGAACTTGCAGAGCTTTCTTCAAAGAAATGTTGCCAATTTTCAAACGTTTATTAATCTTAATTCTACAAAATAATAAAAGTTATGCTTATGCTTGTTGAAATGGATAATGTATCACAAATCTGGCATCATCCATATTACTTAGACTTAAATGTCATTTATGTCAATTCATTAGATACACATTTTTCACTTCCTGGTTGTTCAAATAAAGAAGAACACATTCGAACAAGACTCTGCCATATTTTTAATAATGCTTACAATTTTCACGTGCTCGGTTGTCAATTGTTTCCAGAAACTGCTATTATAAATTTTTTCTGCTTTTATCTGCCTGATCCAATAACATTAATGATTAGATTTTCCATTACGTTTTTTTTTTAATTTCCCTAACATTTTATTTAATTTTATTTACTTGAAGCCCAAGTAGTATTCCTTTTACCTTCGAATATTCTGCATAGCCTTCCTATTCTCCCCTATTAATTACCTACCTACTTTCTCATTTGCGCAAAGCAATTTGCTCAAATAATTCAGCAATTTATCATGGCATACTCCAAGGCGCCAAATCTTCGCCGGCAGCTCATGCATCAACAATTCTATGCGATTGTTGTGTAACTTCACAAAAGGCAAAAGGTGAAAACGTAAAAGTGCTGAATTTAATGAATTAAGTGAGATTTGTGCAGGCGACGGGCATAAGCAGGTTCTAATGAAATTGAATGTCTATGAATGCCATGAAAAACGGCAGAAAATACATTTAACTTTTATGGCTATTCATCGTTTTTTCGAAGTTCGTTGTTCAATTTTATTGACTGCAGTCTGAATAGAAACGGTGATTGATGCCATTCCATTTTAATTAAATTTATTTATTCTTCTTTCGAAATTTGCGCAATCTTTTGTGCAAATCTTCCGCAGGGGCAACTTCGGATTTTCAAGAAGGCGACTTCTGCCGGTTTAAGTTAAACAAACTTTTTATGTATCCGAAAAATTTCAAATATTGCTGTCTTGCAGTACGGAATACGATTTTTAGGAATTTTTATAATTTTAACACATTTAAAATGGCAATTGTAATCTGAATAGAATTAAGTTGTGCTTCAATTATACTAATAAACATTAAAAAAGGAAATTTTTAAAACTCTTGTTTTCCAATGAACCACTCTTTTAACTATTTCAAATATTTTTTAATATTTTCGTATTTCTAAAACGAAAAAGTTAGGTTTTCAGTATGGAAATTTTTTATAAACATGCAATTTTTTTTAATTACATCCCAACTTAACTTTCTCTTATAGATAAAAATCAAACAATTTATTTTAATACAAATATAATTTTTAAATATTTTATTATATTACGATACTGATTGTAAAATTCATTGAAGTAAATATTTCAAGAAAATCGTAAACATTTCAATAACAAATTGCCACTTTGAAAACAATGTATGTCATGCTATTTGTAATTTTTAGTTTTTTTTAGAACTTCGTGAGGGTAAATTTTCCTTAAATTCATTTCGCAAGATTTCTTTAAATTCTTAGGTACCAAAAATTCTTTTTAATATAAGATTTCGATGCAACTTTAACAAAACCATGAACGAAGAAAAAAAATTCCTGTCATACGATTTCTGTTGTAAAATTTTTTCCAACTTGTTTTCCATTCCCATAAATATTTTAAGAAAACCATAAGCCCAGACTGCAATTTTTTGATGAATTCGTATTCCGAACAATATCCATTCGGAAAATTGATTTGAGATTCTGATACTTATACACTTATACTTCCTTAGTTGTGCTTCTGCCCAAAAACTCCTTGATTGTAGCTAAATTCATTTCATATTATTTTCTTAAGTCTTTCAGATTCATTCATTTAAATATTTTTAATAAAATTAGGAATAATTTTACAAAAATTTGAAATTAAAATATAAAGGGTACATCGAGCAATTTAATAACTTTCGCGAAACTTAATAATTTTTGAGAAATTCATTTTGAAATATTTCCTTAAGTTTTCAAAATTCTTTCATAATATGAGGATAAGACTTTCATAGAGCTTTAAGAAAACTATAAACCATTTTTTTTAATGTCAGTCATGCAATTTTTGTTCGGCTTTTTGTTTGTGATTGCGTGAAGAAAATTGTTCTTTAAAATTAATTAATTAATTAATTTAATATATGGAAAATAACAATAAATTATTATTTTACAATAAAAAAAAGGAGCACTAGCTGCCAGGGCTTACGGCTCAAATATGAAAATATCACTTGTAATTTACTTGCACACAAATTAATTTACATTTTTACATTCCGCCCCCATCCTCGTAATCCGCAGCATCAGTTGGCTGTATTTTTCGCGATTTTCGTGATGCCACCTCGTCTTCCTCCGAGCTGTACGCGCTCAATTCATCCGACATATCATTGTTAGCATCTAAATCGTTGTAGTTGTGGTTGCTTTTATGAGTATTTGTACTCGTATTGCTTTTCGTCGTTTTACTCATTTTTTTAATTTAATTTTAATTCAATTTCCCATATTTGAAAAATTTAATGTGTTCTTTAAAATTATTTCACATAATTTCTACGAAGTTTTGAATACTGACTCACAAAACAATTTTCAGAAAACTTTGAGACAAGACAAAATTTTTGAAAAGAATTTTATATCAAGCAGTTTTTCGTTTTTTATTTTTATGTCAAGCATTTTTTTTTTTCATTTATTTATTATCGTGTTTTTTTAGAGTCGTGTTCAAAATTTGCTCTTAATTATAGTGAATTAAATATTCATTTATAATATATTACAAATATTTTAAGAAAGCTTTCGATCCAACACATCAATTCTTTTAAGAACTTCTGTGTTAAGAAATTTTTTGTTTTTATTTATTTTTTGTTTATAGACTTAGGAAGAAAATTGTTTATTAAAATTTGTTTGCATAATATTCTACATTGCGCCACATCAAATTCTGTTCATGAAATAAAATCTTCAATAACTTTTCTTTCATTTTTTTTAGAATAAAAAGAAAATTTAATAAAAAATATTGCAAAATTTGTTTTCCAAAAATTTTGAATTTTTTTTCCAAAAATTTTGAAATATTCAGTTTGCTAAATTGTTTTATTTTTGCTTATTTTTACTGATTTATTTTGTCAAAATTAAAGTTTCGCAGGCAAAATTTCTATTTGTTAATTATTTAGATATTCGATAAAAATTTTGCTAAATTTTTTAAAATATTTCAATAATTTTTTGTTATTTTTTAAATATTTCCTTTGCGAAGCTAAAATTCTTAAGAGACACTATATTCCATTTTAATTGTTTTTATTAAGAACAATAGAACTTTGTTGGTAAAAGAAAAATAATTCTATTTTTTTATTATTGTTTTATTATTATATTTTTTTAATTTTTTCGATTAATAATTCTAAATAAAAACGAAGCACTGGTCACTAGTACACTTTGTTTGTACATATTTGGATATAGTCATTCTTAATACATCTAAAAAGTAAAACAGTAATAAAAACAATCTATTTAAACCTGTTTCCATTGTTAGAAAACTTTCAACTTTCAAATTTAAAACAAAAAATTTTTGTGATCTTTTTCATTTATTTTTCACTATTTTAACTAAATAAACAAATTAAAATAGGCATATTTTAAGGCAAATTTTTTTTATAAATGCAATTTTTTAATCCTAGAAAATGGGTAAGGCTTTCTCAAGTGGGCATCAAAATTACCAAAGTGAATATTTTGCGATGAAATTCAGCCAGGGCTGAGTTCTATCATCCAGAAGCACACTCAGAAAATTTTGTTGTAAAATTATAAATAGTTTTTTTTTTATTAACTATCGAAGTTTTTTGCAGCGCTTGAATAATTATCACATTTCTCGTAAAGTAAGTATCCGGTTACAACGATTTTTCAACTGCAGACTGATAAAGGATGATATTTTCCAAAAACGTTATTTTTGTTCCGAAACTTGATGTTTTATTTTTGTAAAAAATTTCTTTTAATAAACAATTAAAAATTTAACTAATTTCTGCGCTTCTGGGATGAAAATTTTTTAAGGATATTAACGTAATAAACATCTGTGCATTTATGTATGAAAAAAAATGCGTGCAATTCGAAAAGGATTAATTATAATTAATTTTTTTGTGCCAGAATGCGCGCTTCGACTTACGCGGACGCGCACGAACACACAAACGGCGACTCGCGGGCGGCTTGCGAAAAACCGTTTTAGACACGTCTCAACGCGATATGCTTCCGTAAGATCAGTTTTGCCGACTTTTCCATTACTGGTGTTTACTTGTTTTTAAAGATTGGCCATATAAATAATTCACGTATAACAGAATTTGCGCTTTGACTCTCGCGGAAATGCGTAATGATAATTAAATCAAATGTATTCAAAGGAATGTATAAGCTGTCATGCAAGGTTTCATATATACTTCTTTATTACTAACGTTTATGTTTACATATCAGATCTATACCTACTTTGTAAGTTCAGTCAGCAAATGCCCTTAAAATTTCTCGCTGAAAAACAACAACAATTCACGGACGGACACAAAAAGTGAAAAGATATAGAAAGTTATATAGATATCGCATATTCATTTGTTATTTCGAGAAAAAATGAAAATCATTCACGCTTTTTACATTTTTCATGTAGTTTATTTTTACATAATGGGTATAATTTTAGATTGATCGTGGGCTGAAAATATTTTGCACTCGATGGAATTTTTAACTTTTGGAATAAAAGAATGGAACTGCTTCGTATTTTTCAAATTTTGCGCTTTGGAATAGCGCTTTTTCAACTTACTAGAGTGATTTTCATGTTCTTGTTTATTGCAGTAATCAAAACTAATTTTCTTCATCATCAGACCGATAAAAATTCTGAACAGCTTCAATTATATTTGGATGGATTGGGCGACCTTTTTTTCTCTCTGGGTGCGATCCAATGCCTTTCGATTTCCGAAGTTTTTTATCTGCAGCGGCCATTCGTCGAGACACATGAAAATATTCACGAATTTTTTTAATCGTCCATGAGTCTGGGATGAAAGTGAGCACATGTATTTTATCTGTACGATTGTTTTTACTATTAAGCAATACCAGCAATTCTTCAAGGTTTTTGTCAAATCCTCCGATTTCAGAATTTCTAGAAAGACGCGCACTACAGTCAGTCCCTTTTTTCAACTCATCAACGCTCGCAGCTAATTTTACTTTTTCTTTGTTTGTTGGACAAGAGACTCGGCGAATTTTTACCGGGCTCGCGCCAAATTTTTCTAGTAAATTATTGATATTATCAATTTTTATTTCGTTATCAACAGCCGCACAAGTGAAATTTGGATCTTCTTGTTCATTATCTTCAGTAGTAATAATTTCGTTAGGGAAATTTTCAACGGGATTCGGAGGATCATTTTTGAAAGTTAGGCCAACCTGTAAATGATGCATTTATAATTATAAGTACACTTAATACGGTATTTTATTAAGTATGTGGAACATACAATAGGGGAGACGTGAACTTTTCCTTGGTATAAAGACGTCCTGCAAGAACGGCACACAAATTGTCCAGCTATTTCGCTAAATTTCACATTTTGGTCACTTATTCGGACTAGATTTGTGTAAACACGACTATGGTTTTGTTTTCCGAAAGGGTTACAACAACGATTTGCATGTGGCATTATATTAGTCTATACTTAGTTTTGTACACATTAACGTACGCGATTTACATCATATCACAGTTTTTATTATCACCGAAACACATCACCACAGCAGTCGGAAGGAGACTAGACACAACTAATGACAATGTCGGCAAAACTGATCTTACGGAAGCATATCGCGTTGAGACGTGTCTAAAACGGTTTTTCGCAAGCCGCCCGCGAGTCGCCGTTTGTGTGTTCGTGCGCGTCCGCGTAAGTCGAAGCGCGCATTCTGGCACAAAAAAATTAATTATAATTAATCCTTTTCGAATTGCACGCATTTTTTTTCATACATAAATGCACAGATGTTTATTACGTTAATATCCTTAAAAAATTTTCATCCCAGAGGCGCAGAAATTAGTTAAATTTTTAATTGTTTATAAAAAAAAATTTTTTACAAAAATAAAACATCAAGTTTCGGAACAAAAATAACGTTTTTGGAAAATATCATCCTTTATCAGTCTGCAGTTGAAAAATCGTTGTAACCGGATACTTACTTTACGAGAAATGTGATAATTATTCAAGCGCTGCAAAAAACTTCGATAGTTAATAAAAAAAAAACTATTTATAATTTTACAACACAATTTTCTGAGTGTGCTTCTGGATGATAGAACTCAGTCCTGGCTGAATTTCATCGCAAAATATACACTTTGGTAATTTTGATGCCCACTTGAGAAAACCTTACCCAAATAGAAGTTTGGCTTTTATTTGCTTTTCACACTTTTTCAAATCATCAAAAAAAAATTTTAACTTTTTCATATATTTCTTACTACTTTAAATAAATACCTAAGCGTATTATTATCTAGATAATTTTAGAATATTTTGCTAATAATAGCAATGATGTACAAAATTTAACCGTTTTCGAATCATACGATTTTAGAGGGTTTATTAAAATAATAGTTTTTTATTTCTTGTACGTTCATTTCTTTGAAATGTTCGTTAAAAGGTCTTATTGTTTTTAGATTTTAATTAAAGGGTATTTCAATTATAAAACTCATCAATAAAATTTGAACCGAGCCTGGCAGTTAAAAATGGATCCGTGATAAAGATCAGAATTTACGATTTTTCACTTATGACTAAATAATAATATCACAAAGTATCTAGGGCGACTCACCCTGTAGCCCTGCATACATATCTAAGTGTATCAATGAACTTTTGACAAAATTACTTATTCACAGTTTTTGCTTTTATATCAATAAATCTGACGTTTTCATAAAAAAAACTTTAATATTTTAATTAAACTTTACATGACTACGAGTTCCAGTATTTCATTAAGATCGCCGGCGGAAAGAGCAAAGTTGCTTTATCAAAACTCCTCAATTATGCACCACCCTAAAATAAACTATGCTATTCTAAAAAATTTAAAAGTCTTCAGGAGTGAAAAATTTAACTTTTAAATTCAGTTAAAATAAAATATAGTTAAAATATAGTAGATTTTAACACAAGCTTTGCACAAATTCTTATGTTTTCATTGCGCTCAATGGCCATTTAAATTTCTGTCCAGTATTTCCAACAAAACTATTTTCAACACATCTAACAGCAATAAAATAGTGAACACTTCAACTATACTCAACGAGCGATAAGCTGATTTATTTGATTTCCGTGACTGCTAAAACAAAAAGCGGGTGTGGAATGCCCAGTCGTATACGTAACATTTACATTGCACGAATATTGCGGCGCTTGACGTTTGGAGAGCAATTTAACGAGCGGAAGTTCATGCATACAAATTCAGTTAGATATTTATAGGAAATTGTATGCAGTAGGTGGCGTGTATTTTTATGTTTTAGCAAATGTAGATATGTATATTTTTACTAAAAATTTTATTGCATACGGAAATCGTTGAAATTACTTGCATTCGCTGGAGCGCCATATGGAATTAAATGCATGATAAGTGGTGAGTGGGCTCACCGATATGGAGACATAAAAATGCATAGTATGCAATGCATGTTGGGTAGTGTTGCAAGGCAGCTTAAAGTAGATTTAACATATAAATTTGATAAGCAGTGGAGCACGCTTTGGTGTAGGAAACTCAATTTTGTTATGCACAACAAAGCCATAAAATTTACTCCCAAATATTTGCTTGTGCATGTAGAGTAGAACTAAGCTCAACAACTCACTTTTATTTGGCGTTTGATAAAGGTTTTTATGAGCACTCGAGTTTGTTGAAGTTTGGATATTCGCATGTTGCTTGTATTAAGCTAAGAAGGCAGCAGTTCGCGATGCATTGGTTAGAAATTAAAATTTTCTCTTTTACCTTTTGAAGTAGTGAGCAGGTAACATGAAAATTTCTGTATATTTTGGAGCAAAATACTACTTAATAGAATTGCTATTACTTTGCTACACTCGGCCAAATCTCGTAACCTTTTGTGGCCCTAAATGAGAAGAAGAAGTATAACTATTCGTCCAATTAATTTAAGTTGAAACTTTAATAAGTTGACGAATATTGGCTTAAAGCAACTGGCAGGATTCAGCCAGTACACTGAATGTTTCAAGAAGGCGTCTTAGTCAAACTGTGTTATCTCTTCCTTTCTCTAGTCCTAATATGCCATCAGATTTAACGCCTGTTATTTTAAACTAAACCTAGTTTAGTCAAACCTTTTCAATTCCCGTCCTCCAACTAATTTCTGTTAAATTACCAGCTGCTCGTATTGATGTATTTTAAAAACAAAAGGCAAATTGCCCATTGCTTTTGGCGTGAATGAACCTTTAACGCCAAACATAAACATTGTTTTTTCTGAATTCGTGCGCAGACGAGTAGTCATTTGATGTGTAGCATCCAAAAGAGCTCACCTCACCGGGAATGTTTGACAAAATATGTGAAATATACTGAGTATTAGATAGCACAAACTTGGAAAAAAATTAAAGGCCATTGAGCGATTCTATGTCAAGTGATTACAATAGTTTGAACATTTTAGTAAATTTTTCTGAAAATTGGTGTTTTTTAGGCTTTAGTTTATTTAAAAGTAATATTTAAAAAAAATAAGAAAAACAATTAGGAACTTTGTAATTTGGGGAAGAATTTTTTTTTAATTTGGATATTGAATTATATTCAGATTTGTATATAGTTTAAAAAAAAATTATGTTTTGTAAAACAATGTTCAAAAAAAATTGAGTTTTATACAAATTTTGGGCAAGAATTTTTTTTAAATTTTGAACGTTGTATTATATTCAGATTTGTATATAGTTTAAAAAAAAATTATGTTTTGTAAACAAATTTAGAAAAATAAAATTTAACGAGCGACAAGAAAAAGTTTTTATTCGCTTCGCATATTATTTTTTATTTTCTTTTTAACATTTGAAGCATTTTTTTAATTCTATTTTTTCAGATTTATTTTTTTTTCTCCTTGTTCACTCCTCTCCGGAGCAAAGAGCCTCGACAAGACATGTGTCTTACGTTAGTTACGTTAATCCCTTTCTGACAGGTGATTAGCCTGCCGCTGTTTTTCAGATTTATATATAATTAAAAAATAACAATTATAGTATAATAATAATATATAATTAAAAAATATGTTTTCGAAAATATTTAATTGTTTGTAACATTAAAAAAAAAAACATTATTTTTACTTTTTGGGAACTAACGACTTGATTTTTTTTTTAACCTTTTCAATATATAATAAAAAAAAATATTTTTTGGAAAATATTTAACAGCTTGTAATAATAAAAAAAAATATTTTTCATTTTTGAAAAACAACTTGATGATATTTTTTTTAACATTTTTTTAGTTTTTATTTTTATAATTTTAATTTTTTAAAACTTTTTTTGTATAATATTTTCCATTCGTTTTTTTGGAAAAAATTTAGTGTTTTGTAAAAACAATTCTAATAAAAAACCTTCTTCTTTTCATATTTCAAAAACAGTCTACAGATATTGATTTCTTTTTTTTTTTTATATTTAAATTTTTTATTTAATTTTAATTTTTCAGATTTGTACATGATTTGTTACCAAAATTTTGTGAAAAAATGCAATCTTTAGTAAAAACAATTTTAATATTTTTTTGTTTTTAAACAGCCCATTGTCATTGTTCATTTGATATTGTTTTCTTGTTTTGCTTTTAAAATTTTTATTTTTAATTTTGCAGACTTAGATATAATTTTAAAAAAAAAGTTGGGAAAAAAATTTAATTTTTTGTAAAAAGAACTTTGAGAAAAAGATTTTTTTTAAAGCCGCGCCCTGATATTATTCTATTATTTTGTGTTTAACATTTTGAATATTTTCTGTTCAACAATATTTTTTTAGTTTTAATTTTTCAGTAACACTTTTTGTTACTTAAAATGAGATAAAAAAGACTATAATTTTTTGTAAAAAACTTTTGTAAAAAATAAAAACAAATATATATTTATTTTCCACTCTTGAAAAGCATACTGTGACTGTGCTCAGTAATACCCCTAGGTTTCATCATAGTATTCCCATAACTTTTCGAGTTATAATAAAATACGTACAGCGAACTATTGAAAATCAGAGAGAAACACTGCTCTAGTGAACCCATAGCAAACATGCAGGCTATTACATACACAAATATGTATATATAGTAAGGCTATTTAAAACTCGAGTGAAGCATTGCTACGTACATTAGAAAGCAGTTATACGGCAATTTTTAAAAACAATTTTTTGAAGTCTTGAAGACCTGTCTTTGAAAACTCTGTACCAAAATTTTCAACATTGAACAAATTTCAAAATAATTATTTTTATTTTATATTTTAAGTTTACATAAAGCCTACTAATACTACCACTATTCAGTAAACTTCCCTAAAATATTAAAAATATGTGGATCACTTGACATGGAACGATTTCATTGGAGAATAAATCAGACTACCTCGAGTTTAATTCTGTGTTTATATGCAGGTCTACATTTCTATTTTTATTTCTAAGCAAAAGCAAGGCAGTTACTTTCTTTCTTGTGAAAACTTAGATTGAATATTTTGACTTTATTGAAATTTTCAAAAATCTAAAACCTTCGGTTAGGTGGAATCGCACATAGACCAGAAATGGATCCATACTGATACCAAGTGTTCGTATAGAGAGTTTAAGAACTTTATATTTGGTCTCTAATACACATATTAAATAATTAAAGAGGGCTAAGTTTGAAAATAATGCAGAACCTAAGCATTTTATTCGTGTTTTTCTAAGAGTCGAATCAGGCGAAAATACTTTCTATATTTTCGGAAGTCAATATGTTGAGCCAATTAATATAAAATATATTATTGGAGAGCCAACTATTTCACGTAATATTTACAGAAGTTTTTCATAGAATACAGTGTCACAAATACCATATTAAATACTCGGTTCCTTCTCAATTCGGCTTATTCCATCCAGTATATTCCATCTTTTGAGTGTCAATTACCAACAATTTTTTTTAATGAAATACTTACATTGTAAAGCCCATATGTAGACTTTTTACCTTCGGTTCAAAAACTAACAGCAACTTACCTAAAAAGATATAAAAAGGAAAATATGAAATAAGATACGAAAAGACAAATTATGCGGTTTACAGAATATTTAAGATATTTTAAAGAAGCATATAGGAAATTCCTAAAATTGGTCTTCGTTGAGGGGTCTAATAAGTGGTCTATTGAGTAATATAAAAGACTAACCAATCTTACACCGTCAAGCTCGAAAATTCCTTATACATATATAGTATACGTACTTACAGATGAAAAGTGATATTAATAAAATTAATGTGAGGCAAGCATGACAATTCACTCCGAGCAAAGGAGTCACCGCCCTAGTCCATGCCCAAACGTGATGGATGAGAAAATTACCAAAATTGGTAGCACCCTAAGCCCAAATCGCTACTGCGAGTCTTTGATCGACTTTATCTACAATACAAGTTAGCCAAAGAAGTAGTCTTTGTTGAAAAGTTCAATTTCCTGCTAAAGGCCTGAATCTTATCAACTTCACCAAACTGATTAACTAACAACTAATCAAATTTTATCCAACAAACTGCTGCCTTCTGATTGAAAAACACGATGGCAAATCGATCATATTGTGGTTAGCCAGAGACATGATTCGAGAGCTGGGCATTGATCACCACATTGTTGCAATAAGGGCCCGTGAATACCGCCATGCTACAAGAATTATGTGTCCATAATCACAAGGAATGTATGACTTCGGAGAGTTCCAATCACAAAAGGCGGGCAAGCAAATTGGACGCACTACTCAAGTCCCAACTACTTCACTAGCAGGGTCATCTCATCTGAATGAATACAAACACTCGAACACCGAAAATTATGCGCTGCAATACGTGCTGCTGGTAAAAGCGGCGGCAGATATGTCGTATGCAGGGTGACAAGTTTTAACCCTTGGGGGACGCGTGTTGGCATATAGCCGTCCAAATTAGTTCGTAGCTGCAAAGTTCGCAATGTCTGTATCTCTAAGCGATAAGATACGCATAGCTATAATAAAAGAGTCACGCTTTCATTCAAAGACATTAGGGGCCAATAGCGATGAAGTTAAAGGGTTAATTTTCAGATGGATAACTTTTGTTTGGTACTTCTCTAGAGAAACAATTAACTTGCCAACGCAATACTGTGCACTAAAAATTTTTATTTCGTTTCATTTTCACGCTCATTTAACTGGCTGCACTGGTAGTGTAACAAATTAGCTGCCCACACGGTAAACTAATGAACCGAGCTAACTAAGCAGATAACCTTCATTTTTGCTCTTCATATTTCATTTTACGTTGCTTGTTGCAGTAATTTCCACTGCATTTCACCTGCCAAAATGATTTATCTGCGAGACTGCTGCTGAAACTGCACGCTAAACTAAACACTCCAGTGCGCCTAAAAGTGGGCAACAGTTACGTGTTGCTACCTGCTTATACCGAGGCATTTCACTCAGCTGTCAGACGTTAGCAGTATATATTGGTGAGCGTAAATGCGTGTATGTGACTGTGTGTGTGTGCATGTGTTTGAAACAGTCAAGCCATTTATCTTCATTTGAGGAAAATACTCATAATAAAACTGCAACACCAGCCAGTTTAGAAAATGTAAACTCAGGAAATCACAAGAAATTGCACTACACTTCAGTCATTTTATGGTCTGCTGCTTGCAAGTGGCCACTCGCTCATTCACAGTTTTGCAGTTTTACTCTTATTTTGCTTTGAATATTCCGCTTACACTACCCCAGCTTTATTTACGCTTTTTAGCTTCGCTTTTGCTTTAATGAGCCTTAAACTTCATAGCCAGCCACATTTAAAAACACTGCCAGCTGCTGATGCAATAGTCGTTGATTTGTTATGCAATACAGGTTGCTGGTGCTGGTCGCTGCTTACTTGTACTTGGTTGGCTAGCAGCCATGGGTGATACTGTTTTGGAAGCGCACATGGCGTATGAGTAATTTATTGTTGTTGCCATAAAAATGATTTCAATATTGGCATAAATTGATTGTGAGCGCATAAAATGCTGTTATTTTTGCTGATAGAAATCATAATAAATCAGATGAGAAAGGGAAGAGATGCAGATAATGCAAAGGAAAAGTTGTAAATGGTGGATTACTAAACTTGTTGAGAAAAAAAGGGATTTATTCTTTGTTGACTGAATTTAGAACAGTTTTGAGGCAACTTTTAAGCCACTTAGACACGATAAAATGATCTGAAAAAATTTAAAAAATTTACTAATTTATGATAAATAATTTATTATCATATGAGGACTTTTGTATACTTTCTCTTGGCTTTGGTGAGGGTTATGGGGCTTGCAATTATTTTTGTGACAAGAGGTTTCCAGTGCGATTGGAGTCGTGTGTTGTGTGAAGTGGTATATTTTGCTATTTCTTCAATTATTTGAATTTGTGCAATAAGGACAGTTTCAAATCATTCTGAGGGTTTTCGACTGGAATCTTTGAAGTATTTTGATGTTTGAAAATAGCTGCAGTGCCCCAGAGTTGAATGTCATATGTCCATATCGGTTTCAAAATAGCTGAGTAAAGTGAAAGCTTGCTATCGATAGAAATATGAGAATGTCGATGCAGTAACCAATTTAAGCTTTATTCTTAGAGCCTTCCGTTTGGTGAAAAAATGGGTTATCCATGTAGGCTTGCTATCAAGATGCTTGCCGTGATATTTTGTGACGTTAGTTTAGAGGATGATTAAGTATATTATTGACCTCATGGTCCTTTGTGTCCTTCACTCATCACAATACCTCATCTAGACCCAGTTCCCTTATTAAACAACACCGAGTTGGTTTGGATTAAGCGTAAGTGCCTTCCTTCTGGCTGCAGTTGGTTCAGCTGTCTCAATCTTCTTTGCTGCGGCCCAGGAGAAGTCTCTTGAGATTGGTCGCAGAGTCCGTAGACCGTTTGGTTCTTGGGTGATGTTGAGCTTAACGGGTGGTGAAGTTTTTCGATTTAGTGTAAAAGTGACTTGGGAAGATTTTGTCTCGTTTGGCTTAATGCTCCACTCTTTAAAATAATGAGTCATTTTATCAAGTTCTTCCTGAAGTTTTTTGGAAGGTCACATGGCGGTGGGAGTCAACTGTGCGAACTTTCCAACTATTGTTTCTTCAGAAGCTGGTAGAATGTATGTAGGTACGATATGTAGCAGGTATAGGATGGGGCCGATAATACTGCCTAGGGCTGCAGCAGCTAAGCTTACACATAATGATTTGCCCTGTTTGACAAAGAAATACCAACTTTCGAGGTAGGGCTTAATAAATATGTAACTATTAATTGGTAGAGTGCTTTTTATTTCATAGAGTGAGCCATCATGTAAGCCGCAGTCAAAGACTTGAGATATATCGAGCCGCTGTGCAATATTTTTTTTTGCTCAAATGCTTTGTGCATGCTTTTATGAGTCTACGGACCTACTCGATGGCACTGTGTTTTTTTTTCTGCAGCCGAATGATTTGGGATTATATTTCTGTCTTCAACTATAGGCAACATTCTTCTGAGGAAAAGGGATTTAATTTCTTTAGAGGCAATTGACAATAGGCTGATGGGCCGATACGATTCCAACATCTTTGACGCGTTTTCTTGGTTTGAGCATAATTTTTACTTGAGCTAATTTCCATTCTGGGGGACCAAATCACCCTTCAGGATTTTTCAAGAGCTATAGAAAAGTTTTTCAAAAAAACACACGTGAAATTCAGAAAAATGCATGCAATTTTTATTTAAATCGATAGTACAGTCCATGTAATTTAATGTTTGAAGATTATTTCATGCAAATGTTGACCGCGACTGCGCTTCAAATGGCCCTTCCGCTTAGTCCAATTTTGGCATACTCTTTCCAATGTCTCGGCCGGTGTCTCACATATAAATGCTTTAATGTTGTCTTCCAATGCGTTAATTAAAGCAGGATTGTCTGAATAGACATGAGCTTTAACATAGTCCCACAAAAAATAATCTAAAGGCGTTATATCGCACGATCTGCGTGGTCAATTGACAGGTCCCGAACGTGAAATAAAATGTTCACCGAACTCGCCTCTCAACAAATCAATTGTTACGCGTGCTGTGTGGCATGTGGCACCGTTTTGCTGAAACCACATCTCATGCAAGTCAAGCTCTTGCATTTTAGGCAAAAAAAGTTGGATATCATTTCACGGTAGCGCTCACCATTCGCAGTTACGTTACGATTCGCAGCATCTTTGAAGAAGTACGGTCCAATGATACCTCCAGCCCATAAACCGCACCAAACTGTGACCTTTTCTGGATACATAAGTAGCTCTTGCAACTCTTCTGGCTGATCTTCACTCCAAAATCGACAATTCTGCTTATTAACGTACCCATTGATCCAAAAATGAGCTTCGTCGCTGAACACAATTTTTCGATAAAGAAGTGGATTTTCGGCCAACTTTCCAAAAATTGTGCATTGCGGTAGGTCGTTCGGCTTCAACTCTTGCACCAGCTGTATTTTGAAAGGCTTCACACCTAAATCCTTTCGCAAAATTTTCCACGTTGTTGAGTAACAGAGGCCCAATTCCTGCGAACGGTGACGAATCGATAATTGATGGTCATCATTAACACTGGCCGATACAGCTGCGATATGTTCTTCAGTCGTGTGCGGTGGTTTGATGTCCAACAACGTAAATTTGGTTCTAAATTTAGTGACAATAGCTCGAATAGCCGCTTCCATCAAAGGGAAGAAGTGCGCGAAAAACTTTCTTAACAGAACACGCATTTTTATAATAAAATTCAATGATTTGCAAGCGTTGTTCGTTTGTAAGACGATTCATGGCTAAATTATAGACTAAACTGAAGATGCTTGACAGTGAAACAAAACACGAAACGTGCGTCCGCTGTTTAAACCAACTGTTTAAAAAGATAATAGCTAAAAAATCACCCTTTAGATAGTGTAATAGAATTGTAGGTATGTGTACGTAAGGAAAGTAAATCTTTCATCTGTGAGTTGTTTCAGTACTTCGTCTGTTATGAGTTCATATCCAGGGGCCTTCTTTTTTAAGTTTTTTATCACTTCTTTAAATTCATTTTTCGAGAAGTTTTTTAGGGTTGGTCCATCTGGTGAATTCGATCTAGAGTATATTTTATGTTTTGCGCAGAGTTTGGAGATGATTTGATTTCATGGAGAGCAGAACTCTTGCGATAAGTGAAAAGTCTTCCCGTGCTTGCCTTCTCGAGATCCGTTTTAGCCCATTTGTTAGTTTACATTTTAATGCGTGATTGTGCTAGAGTTGGCCTTTGTTGCAAATATTGCAAACGTATGTCCAAAGCGAATGTTGTTTAGCCCAGAAAATGTGTCTAATGAAAATAAGTCAAACCCATCTCTTCTGACAAAATGCATTTTCAACTCGCCTGCTTTGTTAGCAAGCAAAACGCCACATCTGGAGAACGAAAAAGCCGCATATGATCGTCGAAAAGCCAATGCATTTTCAAAGAGTTGGTCTCTCTTAGGGCGAGTTTTGGGGTGGTGATGAGTTTTGGAGTGATAATATCTATCAATGTTGAGCCCTACAGAGACATGATCACCTTTTTCTTTGGTCAGAATTTCAAGACCCAATATTATGGTGCAACGAATTCTTCTACTTTTAACTTATATTTTTAATGACAAAAAAAAAAAGAAAAAACTCGGCGGAATATATTTGATAGGCGCTGAAATGCGATATAACAGACACACTAAAGCAATAACGAAACGGAGAGCTTATGAGCAAATGGTAGAAAAAGGAAATAATGATGATGATAATGAAAGTGATTCATAATATTGCAGCTCAGCTTCTTGTCATATACTTGGAATGGATTCAAACTCTTCAAAACTGAGATATTATTTTCTTTAGAAAAATCTAGTAGAAACAGAAATTTTGCGATTTTAGTTGAGTCACAGTTTGATCCTGGCAGAAAAAACGAACCGACGAGCAGTTCTCAAGTCCTCCAAAAGCACTTGAAAGTTAGAAATTTGATTTAAGCACAAGAACAAATGGATTTTTGATGCCTTATTTTTTGATTCTTATTTGAGTCAGCAAAAAATGTATTAACATATGCCAGTTAACGCTCCTCTTACGCGCACGCGTTGCATACCTAAAACAGTATTTCTCCAAACTTCTCACCAAAAACTACACCGGCTATGTGTGCTATGCATACTTTAAGGCGGAAGCCAACATTTTTTGCCAAAACTTTGGCAATAAAAGTAGCTGAGCTCCTTAGGTATGCTACTACTTCGAAATGAAATGCAACATATTTGTATGGCTTCAGAGCTGACGAAATCTTGTGCTTCTGGGAATTCGCCAAAAAGTATGCAATTGAATGTG
Organism: Anastrepha fraterculus; assembly: GCA_037575425.1. NCBI lineage: Eukaryota > Metazoa > Arthropoda > Insecta > Diptera > Tephritidae > Anastrepha > Anastrepha fraterculus. Next base: position 18,116 of record JAYXIM010050983.1, read on the forward strand.
GCAGCGTAACTATATTTTCCGAAAAGAAGTGTGTATCAGAGCGCGCTGGCTAAACATTTTCACTCATCGTTTGGCGTTGACGGTAATTCAATTTTCGGCACATATACCCATGTACACACACGCATACACAGACACGTACACACTCATGCAAACTTATAAACTAATATATTCTACTGACAAGTATTTTGTTGGCAAATTTGCACAGAAATTTTCAATTTGGCAAAGCTTTTAGCCCGACCCCCAGTGCCGTACGCTACTTGTAATGCTTCCTACACTTTTCTACTACCACCATAATTCTCCTCCCAGCGCACTTTACTTGATGCGCTCTACCTCGCGCCATCACTTCGATTTAGTTCACACCTGTCACACCTGGCAGTCATGTCAGCCCATGTCATTGCGATTTATAACAGTTGTGATATTTCCTAGTAAATGCTCACACTTTTTGTGGGCCAGCGAAGGGCGTGAGTGCTGTGACAGCTGCATAGCATGTTGTATGAAAAATTAAAACAGCACCTAAAAGCATGCATAGTGTACAACGAGCACCGTAGCGCTCCTGCTGCAATGAGGTAATTTAATTTCTAATGTAATAAATTTAACTTTGTTCAGCTATGAAATTGTAAAACTCGAGAATTTTCGTTAAATTTCTTATTTTGAATTTGTCGTTCTCCTTTCAAAAATTTTGCTGCCATATTCGTCGTTGCTGTTGTTGGCAACCAAAAAAAACACCCACCTACATTCCGTGTATGTATTAAAAATGGATGTAAACATATTTATAGGCGCTTTCAACGCAATCGCATCGTTTGGCGTCCTTGAACTGTTGACAGTTTCAGCTAGTCAGCCATGAAATTGGAATTGTAATGAATGCAATTTCGTGGAACTCTAACAAAGTTTGGAAATTCAAAGACATAATGCATACTTTGTGGCTAATTTATAAGCGGTATTTTAGGCGCCACGGAGGCAATATTGCGACTGATTTGAGTAGCAGATTACATGGTAAAGTGATATTTAGGTGTATGTAGTAAAAATAATAAGGAAAATTAATATTAAAAGGACCGCGTGATTAGTTTCAAATTCTCGTAAAAGAATTTTTAAATACAAAATTCGTAAAAATTTTTCGAAAAATAATTTTACAAATAATTACTAAAAAACTATGCTTTTGAGATACATATATGTGATTAGTTTAAAATTTTGTTAAAATTCGTTTGTTAAATCAAAAATTAAAAAAAATTTTACCAAAAATAATAATACTTTTCACAAACTTGTGACCTGTTTAAAATTCTAACAAAGAAATGTAAATGATTTTTAATGATAAAATTGTTCGAAAAATAATTTTATAAAAAAACTTGACAAACAAACAAAACCTTTAAACCAAAAATTATAAAAATTATACAAAAACTAATGATTTTCACAAACATGTGATAAGTTTGAAATTCTGACAAAAAACCGTATACAAAAAAAAAAACAAATTATTCCAAAAATATTAAAAAAAATATTCATGAAAAAAATACTTTTCACAAATATTTTTTTAGTTTAAAATTCTAACAAAAAATTTTAAATTAAAATTTACAAAAATGTTTCGTAGTATAATTTAAAAAAACAAATTTAGATTTGAGAAATATGTGATTAATTACAATTTTAAATCAAAAATTAATAAAAATAATACAAAAAATACAAAAAATAACAATAATTTTCACAAATTTGGGATTAGTTTGAAATTCAGACTAAAATTTTAAATAAAAAGATAATAAAAATTATACAAAAAGTAATTAAGAAAAAAATAAAAAAAGGCTAATAATTTTCTCAAATAGGTCACTAGCTCAAAATTCTAACAAACATTTTAAATAAAATTTTTATAAAAATTATTCGTAAACATTTTTTTTTTAAATAAATAAAAAATTATAATTGTCACAAATATGCGATGAGTTTCACTTTTTAACAAACATTTTAAATCAAATAGAAATCAATAGAAATTATACAAAAAGTATAAATAATTTCACAAACTTGACATCAGTTTAAAATTCTAACAAA